>CAEGAD010073394.1:0-30519 GCA_903067055.1 Poeciliopsis paucimaculata
ATTAATGCAACACTGGATGGAAATAAATCTTGTGACACTGCAGAAGCTTATTGAAACAATGCCACAGCGAATGCAGGCTGTAATCAAAGCTAAAGGCGGTCCAACAAAATATTAGAGAGTGTGACCATTTTTTGGTGGCGACTTTTATTTTGGCCAGGCAGTGTAAGTATTTGAACCCCTGCTCATTTTGTATTTTTTCTCTCTTGCTATCAAGCAATTTCTTGCTTGTTTCTTGCAGTTTCATTTTTGATTATAGACACAGAACATCAACAATTATTAAGAAAAATGCATTAAATATTAAGTTAAAATTTTATCTTTATGTCATTGATTGAAATAAAAACTAAAAAAACTTTCATTTCTTCAACATCATCAGGGGATGGAATAAACATTTACCCCCAAAGTCGAACAGTTGGTACCACTGTTGCCTTGCAGTAAAAAGTTCATGGGTTCAAATCCCAGCATTGGACTTGAACCTGTGGAGTTTGCGAACTATGACTTTTTCCCACAGTCCAAAAACATGACTGTTAGGTTAATTGCTCTCTCTAAATTGTCCTGAGGTGTGAGTGTGGATGGTTGTCCATCACAGGTCCCCTGTGACCTGTGAACCCTTCCTCTTGCCCAATGGCCGCTAGAGATAAGCACCAGTCCCCCCTCAACCAACGATAAACAGATACAGATAATAGATGGATAGATTAAAATTAGTCTGTTCTTAATTAGGCAAAGCAGCCGGCGGACGAATAAATTAGTGAATGTTCACAAATCCTCTCACATGTCCAAAGAAAGTCTTTAAAATGTGTGGCGTGAAAAGCCTCAGTCTAGAAGCTTATAAATCCACTGATATAGCTGCAATCTGTGATTTGATGTGGCCTGCTTGAAAGGGTGGGGTTGGAAAATTATGTTGTAATCTTCTTAGTTATTCAGCAGTCACTTCACTGACCTCACAGAAAATGCCAAGTAAAAAACTCCAAGACTGTTAGACTAGAAGTCAATTGGCAGCAGTCAGAGTCTGGCAGAGTGTAACAAATGTTATTAAATTTGACAGACAATTAAAGTAGCAATAAGACAGACTTTTAGATGTCGTGCTATTTGAGTGATGAAATGCAAGGACTCAGTTTCCTTGCGATGTGAAAGTAAAAAGGCGCAAACTCATTGTTTGAAGACGAGCTTAAATTCTCTATTATTGTTACCTCATAAAATGCCGCACCTTTCAAAAAGATTCATAGCCCTTGAAAGACAACTGACCTCTGAATATTACACAACCATGTAGCATCTGTGTCTGGTTTTTTCTAAACACTTCCCACCATAAGTCTTCATTTGACCCATGCTGCCATCAAATTCCGCAAGCGTAGATTACAATGAACTCTTTCTGTGTAATGTGTGGAGCCATGGTGATGTCATGGAGGCTATTTTTGAGACTTCCTAAGAAGCTCACAGAAAAACTCTAAAACTGCTTTCAGAATCAGTGTTGAATCCTCCAGTGTTGCTTCACCGGTAATTATGTGTGAAATCTGCAAGGAATTTATTACAAATGATGTTAAAACTGTTGCCAAAGAGTCATCTATAAATCTAACCTCATCTATCTAATCGAAGTTGCTAACACACAAGCCTCTGGTATGTTATACAACATGCTGTGCTGACTGTCTGTTGAGCAACAAGTCCAGTTAGAGTTCTTTCCAAATTATTATTTTGAACTGGCACCACGAATTGAGAGTTAAATTTCACCGCCCCGGCTTTAGTTTAATGAAAGGTCTTACATCAGTTGTTTTTCCAGCGAGAGGAAAATAACTGTTGGTCTTTCTCACAGCATGCCACACTACGTCATTGCATATGTTACTTAAATACCTGTTTATAGAGCTACTGCTATTTCACACCTGAAGCTGAACCAGAGCTGATATCTGCAACATGACCATGACCCTCCCAAAAATACCAATATAATCACAAAGAACTGGCTATTACAGTAATAAATGGAAAGTTCTGGTGAAAATCAAAACCCAGATCTTTATCTCACTGAGAGCTGTGACACATTACAGATTCTGAAATCTTAGTTAAGATAAGGTTTTGCATTCTCTAGGAAATACACACAGAGACAGATGTGTACCGTCATTAATACTAACTGTGCTAATCGCTAATGTCTGATGCTAAAGGTGGTTTTAAGTGTCAACTTTGTAATCATTCTGTCTTGGTTATGATTAAGTATGCTTAAAGAAACCCCTTTAAGCATACTTTAAAATTATGAGTGAGCCGGATAAAAAAAAAAAAAAAAAAAAAAAAAAAAAACAGAAAGCAGGGCATCGATCTGGTAATTATTGATCAAGTTCCCATAATGACAGAGACTGGTAAAAGGTCCAATAAGATCTAATTTACAACACACAGTTAAATAATGAATAAAACAATGTTAAACATTGTTGTTTGATTCACCTGTAACTTCCCTCTCTGCTCTCTAATGCTGAATGAGTAACCTTCTCCTAATAACTAACTACTGCGAAGTTTGTGTCTGCAGGTCAGGAAAAAGGCTCGAGTCCTTATAAGGGAAACACATCCGGTTCGTCACCGCGGTGGAGCCGAGCCTTTGACCCGCCCGGAGACGCTGTTTGATCACCAAACGCACATGTGACAATGATCGGGATGGATCACGTCTGGAGGAAAGTCTTCTTTGCTCTAATAGTTATCTGTAAGTATGAATCATGTTTTTGTTTTGTTTTTTCTTCGACATTAAACTTTTTACTTTTTAAGCATCGCATTGTCGAGGTCCCATAATTTGCATGGCATTACAAGAAATGTTGTTTTTTTTATTTGTTTTTTTTTTTTTTTTTATCGTTTTCTAAGGATTTGAGTTTTAGTTATTATGAAATTGATGGCAGTTTTTTTTTTTTTTTTATTTTTTTCTTTTTTGCATCTAATAGACTTTGTTCGCGTCGGATGAACATCAGTATAAAATTCATTAACTGATTATGAATGTCTTCTAATATGTGTCGGTCAACTTGTGATCCGCGTGGCGAAAAGTTCCACTCTTTCTGTTCTTCGCAAGTGTTACTGCTTCATAAGTCGTAGACATGCCGCAAGATACTGTCCTCCGCTATGAGCACCTTGTTTCTAATACTCAAATAAAACAGAAAGGCGCATTAATACGTATTGGAGTCTGCGCAGTGAATGTGGCTGGTGTGCGCTGCAGGTAAAAACAGGCGTTCAGGACAGGGCTGCTGCTTGTGAAGGTTTTCCCGAGTTCAGCGTCCACATTCCTGGCCCTGGTGATTGCAGAGGGGAGCGCAGCTCTGCCTGTTTAGGCTTGTGACACTGATAAAACAGAATGACTCAACCTGCTTCCACCTGAGGGTGTTAGGAGTCTTTGTTGATTATTATTCTGTGAAGCACTGCAATTATATCTGCAGCACTTCATTAAATGAATAATCTACATGTGTTGCCGCTTTTTCTGTGTTTTTTTTCTTGCTCCCTTGAGTCAGGCTTTGCAGGTGTTGGTTATTTTTTTTGTTACTGTTGCAAGATTAACCCACTCTTAACTCATGGAGGAAGTGGTGGTTTTACATGGCAACTCTCTTATGAGAGAAAAATTCAAAAAGCAATCTATATGGGTTGGCATGATTATGACAATATATATGTATAATGCAAAATTATTAAAAACCTGTTATCTGTATATTTAGTTGCAAATTACTGAATAGTTGCAAAGACAAAATAATATTTATTCATAGTATTCGGCTGATCCAGCTCACCTTTTGCTTTTGCACAAATCTTTTTAGGATATTTCTCTCATCTTTGCATGTAGAGACTGCAGAGCCAGCCATTCTAGTCAGAATGGATGGACAGGGCACATATAACACATATAAACACTTTGACCCAAACCTGCTATTGTAGCTGTCTGTGTGTTTTGGTACACACCCTCCTGCGAGGTGAACATCTTAATCACAAGTTTTTTTGCAGGTTTTTCTTCTAGGACTGTTCTATATTTAGCTTCATCCAGCTTCGCTCCAGTTTTGAGAAAGCTTTGAAGAAAAACCCAGCATCATGCTGCACATCAACTATATGCAGCATGATGCTGAGTTGACATGTATGCATTGTTCATTTTCCACCATGTACACAGCCCAAAAAATTTAAACTTTGGTTTCACCTAACCAGAGCTCCTTATTCTATGTGATTGCTGTTTTCCCTGCATGGCTTGTAGCAAATTTTAAACGAAACTTCTAGCTTTTCTTCATCAACAACCTTATTCTTGCTATTTTTCCATATAGGGTAGATAGAAGGACAAAACCAGTAGATGTCATGTTGTCAGATTTTACTTCTTGAGCTGTGGCTATCTGCACTGCATCTTATTTGCAGATATTAAAGATGTTAAGTGCAAATGCCTCCCATTTGTTACACAAATTCCCTCACTTGAGTAATAAGATACACTAAGGTTTGTGGTTGTAGTGTGACAAAATGTGCAAAAAAATTTAAGGGCTATGGATAATTTTGCAAGGCATTGTAAGAACTGTAAGAGTCTCATAAGTCTTAATGGAACTTTCTCTGTTTCTTCTACCAGCTGACAAGATTAGCCAATTGCAGACCTTCAATGTTGGCACCGCAGGAGCTAAGATTTTCCTTGGCCCAGCTTCTGACGAATTTGGCTACACTGTCCAACAAGCACCAAACTCTCAGGACAAATGGTAGGAATGTGATCATTCACTAATAAACTCTAAACTGATTTTTAAGTTATCATGTCCAAAAGGGTTTAAGAGCTTTCCCGTAGAACTTCATTAATGTGATCAAAACAGTAAAACAGAGGAAAAATATGATGACATAAATAGGCAGAACGATCAGTGTTGATGAACTTAAACATCTTCACCCATGCTTCATGTCAGGGAGAGTTTTTCTCAGTTTGGAAATGAAAGCCTGTTGCTGCCTGCAGAATGATGCACACATGGTTTTTGGTTGTCTTTCAAAATTGCAAACAAGTCTTGACACTCTTTATTCACTTCAGCCACTTTTCTTTTTTTTTCTTTTTGTGATACCGAAGTTTGACCTCATTAGTCATTTTTTCACTTGATCTTACAGGTTATTTTACAACGCCCTACACAATTATTGCCTCGCTTTTGAAAAATAATTTTGAAAAAAATTATGAAATCTCTTCAAATAAATACATTCCTTAATGCATTTATCACTGTGATGAATGCAGTTCTCCACCAGTGAGCTGAAAGATGTTTTTTTTCTTCCTTAATCATTCTTACTCAAACTACCACAGTATAACCAAAGCAATAGAAATGGTTTGAATAGAACTGGTGAAACTGAGTCGCCTTGATCACACATACCTTCTCAACTCAGTCAACAAAGATTTTATGGGATTTCTGTGGTACATATTTTGTCTTTTTGATGGTACACTATCCATTTCAAATACCAATTTTATGCACTTTATTTTGAGGTTTTGCATTATTACTACATTCCTCATGATGGCATATCTTTTGTGAAGATCACCAGATAAACACACACAGATCATGACTGAGTTCTTCCATCATTAGACTACAGTGTGTGGTATGATGACAATTCATTTCTTTAGCCTTGTGTGCAACCCTGTTTTCACAAGGTCTTGTTCTTTTGCGCTGTGGTTGATTGACCTTTCCACACAAAAACACATGAACAAGACAGAACTTCTCTCATATATTTAACAGATAAATGTGGTACCTTGAGTCATCTGAGTATTTTACTTATGTTTATAGTTCCATGATTATTTTCCTGATATTGTCACTCAATGTTGTTAATTCTCCCATGGCACACAAAAGCCATGGGAGAGTTTTACATATATATATATATATATGTATAAATTGCCCTCTTCTTGCAGTTCATGCCATAATATACCACATTCAGCTAACATTTAGTTAAACAGTAATAAAACTGTTCTAGGTCAGAGTGACACTCCCAGTTTTTACAGTCAGTCACCCTCATAGAGTAATTTAATGTCTGGAAGAGTTCCTTATTGTGTAACTCAGGGAAAACCAGTGCCTCTGATCATAGTTTCTGGCTGTAAGTCTCCCTATGACACACTAGTATACGTAATGTTTCCTGTCATCAAGTCTTTAAAGAGTCACTTTTTATAGTTTTTGATATTTATTTACGGTGAAGTTGCGGTATTGTAAGAAAGAAGTTTATATTTGCAACTTAAAGTTCAAACCTTTCTTTTGGATTAAAATTGCACCAGCTTATTTCTTTATCTCAGAGAATTAAAAGGAAAGAAATGACAAATTTACTGCCATAATGCTGAGACGCAGTAAAAAGAACTTACTAAGATGTTCAATATCCCTGCCAAATGTTTCTTCATTCTTATTTTGTTCTTCTCTGGATGCATGGGGTGGATTGCACAGAAGCATCCAAGCACTGCCATGACCTTCTGCAGATGCATGCAGTTTGTACTTCTCTCTGATACATGTTGCAGTGCTTTAAGTGCAAAAGTGATTGAAGAACTAGAGAAAAATATTTCCTGATTGAGAGTTCCAGGTCCTGACAGGATCGAGGCACTTCCTAAAACTTTAGAGCATCCGACTATTTTGGAGGAATCTTGTTCAGAATTCAATTTATAAATGAACAAGTGACGTGGTTTTTAAAGGGCTGTGGCAGATGCAAAATGTGTAATGGCACTTTTTAAGATGAGCATCTGGTTTGCATGTAGTTTCAAAATTAAACTCGTACATACATTTTCATTTAACCATACTTAGCATGTGCTTTTATCTTAAAATTGCATGATGGTTGGACCCCTTCTGATCACAAATTGACACGTTCTTTTGCTTGCCTTGTAAGCTTGTATTTTTATTTTGTTTTTATTAAAAGACATTCCCATTTTCAAGTAAGAATTAATTCATAATAGCTCATTATTATTGGGGGTTTAGTGATTAATAATCCTATTTTCTTGAGGCTCCTAGTTGGTGCTCCTTGGAGTGACAACAGGAAGGGAGATGTTTACAAGTGTCCAATCCTGGGATCCAGTAACAGATGTGATAAGCTCAACCTTCAAGGTAAACTTTTGTTTAACTTCCACCCTCTCCACTATACTCAAAAAATGCCTAATGAAGTCTACAAAGCTTTCTTTTTGAATTTTAATTCTTAAGACATGTAAGAATCATGTTAACAAAGCAATTCCTAATTTGCCTTTTTTGTGTTTTTTTCCCCCCCTCAGATTCTGTTAGAATTCGCGATGTTACAGGTGTCAACACCAACATGTCTCTGGGTTTGACTCTTGCTCCCAACAATACGGGCCATGATTTTTTGGTAAGCTTTCCTGTTGTTGTTGCACATGTATTGTGCATCTCATAGTGCACTGTTCAGTTCATACTTTTAAAAATTGGGAAAAGCATGTCACAACTTTAAAGATGTTAAAGATTCTGTTCTATTCTATTATATTCTGTCAATATGATCAGTGTTTATGGGAAAATTGAGACAACTGAATACAGGCTAATTCTCTTTTGCAGCCTGGAAGAAATAGGCTGCAAAATATTTTAGACTGCAGTTTCAACAGGACAATGATCCTAAACAAAAGTCCAGCTTGAAATTGTAATGCTCTAAATCAAAACAAAGGATGGACTTTTCAAAGTCATTTTCAGAATCAGTGAAAACACTTGGAAACTGATGTGTTTACATATTCTCTGTCTAACCTGCCTAAGCTTGAGCTATTTTGCGTATACCACAAAGTAGTTGCAGGGAACAATGGTCAAACAACAGATTAACTCAGTGGAGCGGAATACAAGTGATTGGCACATTTTGTTGTTTTGTTTATAGAAATTGAACTCAAAACTGTCATGTAGGGAAAAAAAGTTTGTTGTTGTACATATTCAAAATGGAAAGAAATTTATGGGGCATAAACTTTGTTTTTTTAAATGACATGACCAAACCAACATAAACAGAAAAAAGAAACAGACATACATATAGATGTTTATACACCCACAACCAGGTTACAGGAAGTGGTATCTAGCTGATCTATAATTATCAATCTTCATACTGCAGTATTTCTGCCCACCAGTCACAGCTTGGTGCTGGTACAATGTACAATATAGTGTACAAAAATTACAAACCAACACCTAATGACAGCTCTTATAACAATGAGACAAATATTTTCAAGCTGTTGCTATAATTGACTTTTATGGCAGGCATTCGTGATTGTATAGAGTTTCGTTTTTTGTGTTTTTCTGTGTTTTTACTGTGTTTTACAGTTGTAAGTAACCCAACTGTAAACCATGTGGTATATAAAGAAACTTTTATTTAATTACATAACTTTACTCACTGCATTCTTCTGGAACCTTTTGGCTGCAGTGAAAACCAAGTAAATGTATTTATCAGGTCTCTTGTTTCTTCTTCTGTCATCCCTGCTGCAGATGTGTGGTCCTCTTTGGGGACAGCAGTGTGGCGATCAGAACTTTTATCCAGGAATTTGCTCAAAACTTAACCCCCTTTTTCAGCCTCAACCTGCCTTCTCTCCTGCCATTCAGAGTAAGCAGTATTTTCCCTGTTTATTACAAATCTGCCTCTTGTTTCTCAGAACTCTCAGTCACAATAGTTACTGAACCCAACAGTTTATTTTATGAATGCATTAGAGGAAACATTTAAAGAAAATACTTTTTAAGCTTTGACTTTATAAGCTATTTTCTAATGCTGCAGTCCTGGACTTAAGAGTTTAGCTTAAGTTAGCTTAGCTCTGAAAAGAGGCTAGTTCTTTTTCAGAGCAAAAGCCATTCAAGTCCCCATCATTGATAACCTCTATTATCTGCCGTTCTTTGGTGATGTAAGATAGTTAAAGTCTAATTTTTTTGTACTTCCGTTTTGGTTTCAATCACTTCGAACAGCAGCCCAAGCACTTAAAAAAATCTTCCATTAACTTATTTTGGTAAAAAGTTAATGTTTTTGGTGTCTGGAAATTTGCTGTAAAATAAATCTCCTGATTGTTAAGCAACATTCCACAGGCACTGTGTTGTTACCTAGCAACCCTAGCCAAGTCCAACCTAGCAACCTAGCAAGCAGAACTTTAGCACATTTTGGTAACTGATTTTACCACTATGCTGTACAATGGCTGCTGGCGAAGACAATTGTTGTGTTGCTGAATTATTAGACAGAAACCACTTGCTGCAATCTTTTTGGTTGTGCAGGAGGTTGTGCTTTTCAAAGATGTAAACTTCTATAGTTGCACATCTGTTTGCAGCCATTTTCACGTATCAGCGTAAACGTTGGGTTGAGGGACATGGCCAGCTGCCGTTTATTTGGATTTAAAATGACATGAGGCTCGAAAACAGCTAATTCTGAAAGGAGCTTAACATAGACAGAACTGAACAGACTAAAATGTCATTATCTATGATTATGTGAAAAAAATATTATGAGCATGTGTTGTATAGTACATAGGTCTATCTTAACCTGTTCAAGAAAACTTAATAAGTAATTTTAATAGGCAAAATACCATCAAACAAATATTGCTTTTGTTAGTGGAAGAAAAACTAACCCAGTGGTTCAGTAAAAGTTAAAGACAATTTTTTTAGAGTGTTGCTTCTTTTTTTAATGCTACATTAACCAGCCTTCCCTCTAATCTACAGCATGTACAGGAATGATGGACATTGTGATTGTTTTGGACGGCTCAAACAGCATTTATCCATGGCCACCAATGACAGAGTTCCTGCGCAAATTGATACCTTCTTTAGATATCGGACCTCAAAGTACACAGGTGACTCTTCAGCAATTGAGTTACAACAATGCTTGAATGCTCTTTTTCAATTTTTTTTTTTTATCTCACAATAGATGAGCGTCATTCAGTATAGCGATGGCCAAAAGGTTGAATTCAAACTGAATCGTTACACAGACAGGGGCCAGATGCTTGATGCAGCATCCAAAATCACACAGATGTATGGTACTTCTACCAACACCTTTGACGCAATTTCATTTGCCAGGTTGGTTTGACAGTAAACACATTTTTTCTTTTAAAATACATGCAGTCTGATTTTTTTTTTTTTTACTTCTTAACTTAGTGGCTTGGTCAAATCTTCCTTTCTTATTTTCTTAAGGTTTATTTTTGGTAAAACTTTATTTGACAGGATGTGCATAAGACTGATATGCCATAAACATGACATAACATCTGTCACGAACATGAAGGAGTCTTTATGAATGTCTATGATCGTTGACATGAAGTGTCATTTGGAAAATTATGACACCTTTAATGCAAAGTTGCTTTAAAAGTTGCATTAAAAGTCCACCAAAAGTACCAACTTTTCATTAAAAGTGTCATTATTTACCAAACAATTAAAGTTGCCCATTTTAATGGATTTTTAATGCAACTTTTAAAGCAGCTTTGCATTAAAAGTTTCATTATTTACCAAACTACACCTCATGACAACAGTCATAAACATTCATAAAGACTCCTTCATGTTCATAACAGGTGTTATGTCATGTTTATGACAGTGTCATATCAGTCTGATGCACACCCCGTCACATAAATAGTTACCGTTATTTTTCATTATGTTGTTTTTTCATTGTAAACTGTCTTGGCATCACATAGTGAATTGGAGTGATACAAATGGTTGAATTGAATTATCTTATTCAAGATAACGTCTTTTGTTTGTAACCTTACCTCAGTAAGGAAGCGTTTTCTGAAAGCAACGGTGGCCGACCTGAAGCTGCTAAAGTCCTGGTGGTTGTTACTGATGGGGAGTCGCATGATAGCTACAAAAGAGACAGCATCGTCGCTGAGTGTGACAAGCAAGGCATCATTCGATTTGGTATTGCGGTATGTGATCAATTATTATGTACTCTAAATATTGAGCAGGTTAAAATCTCAAACAGACAAACATCAGATGCTTTGAAACAAGAAAAATAAGAAGCCTGGAATTCGCTTCAAAATGATTGACCGCCCTGGCAGGCCTGTCACAATAACAAATTTTGCTAGATCATACATCTTTCCAGAAATTATTGCAATAAATTATAATATTGTTGTTTTGAGACCATAAACTTTAAATTCTAATTAACATTTAACACTGGAGCTGGAAAACAGTTCAAATATTCAAAATAAATAAATAAAACAACAAATAACATTTATTTCTTAGTCTCTGTAAACAAAATAGTTTTCAAAAAAAGGGCTAGTTTAGACCAAAACACCAGACTGAAGATTTTCGTCATCCAACTTTTAGTAGAAATAGAAAAGCAATAAATCATACAAATAGAAATTTTAGTTGTTTTTGTAACTTATTATGTGATTAATTGATTCATTGCTTATTGCGACAGGTCTACTGTCTGGTAAGTTTGTGTAAAAAGGCTTTCAAAAAATGTTTGTTTGCCAAAGAGAATTTAGAGAAATTTGACTACACTTGTTCAGTTTGTAAAAATACCAGAAGTGATATGTTTTTTTTTTTTTTACAAAATAATAGGTATTACAAATCCTAAAAAAATAATCTCCCTGTTGAAAGGTGAACACTGGATCTTTGCATTGATTATTGTTGTTTATCTCTGATTAATTCTATATCAATATGTATAAGTTGGGTATTTATTTTTTGCTCCTCAGGTGTTGGGTTACTACACCAGAAACAACATAGATACAAAAAATCTCATCCAGGAAATCAAATCCATTGCCAGTCTACCCACAGAGAAGTACTTCTTCAACGTGTCAGAAGAAGCAGCCCTTTCCACCATCGCTGCGACTTTAGGAAAACGCATCTTCAGCATAGAGGGTGCATGTTATTTCTGTTTTGTTTTTCTGTTCATGTTCTGTAGAGTATAATCACAGAGATGAGAAGTGGAAAGTGCACATTTCGTTGCTGCTGTTGATCAGCCATCCTGTTTTTAACTTCTCTAATGTGCTCTGTTTGCTTAAGGTACTGGAAAAGGGGGAGATAGCTTCAAGATGGAGATGTCCCAGGTCGGATTCAGTGCATACTACTCCAAGCAGCAGGTACAGGAATAATACAATTGTAGAAGAAATATACATTAAGTAATTATTGGTGGATCTATATCCATTTTGTCCTTTCTACTTGTTAAAAGGAGAATTAATGTGGCCACAGAGTCTCAGTATCTTTGTTAGAGAACCACCACAGCTTTAAAAACCATTTTCCTTCAGTGTTAGTTCTTTTTCATTCTAATTAAATTAGTCACGTTTTATTTGGAAACTCTGTGTTGTTAAATTAATGAACCACAATGTGTTGATGTTTATAACATTTTACTGGTTCCCTTGTGCTTTTAGGATATGATGATGCTGGGAGCAGTGGGAGCATATGCCTGGAGTGGGACTGTTGTCCATCAGAAAGGATCTGTAGCAACTATTTTCCCTTTCTCCGCCTTTGAGGGAACGCTTCAAGAGAGAAATCACAGCTCATTGCTTGGTACGCTTCGGAGGTTTTTATTACCACATCCTCCAAACTGTGAATATTTGCTGCACCATATCATGGTGTTACTCCAGTTCAGTCTTCATATTTAACAGATGTTGTGTTGGATGACTGAATGGCCATTGAAGCTAAATGTTTCTAGTACCCACATAAATGTTGTTCAGGATTAGAAGATAAATTTCATTTGAATGTGAGATTTCAACAAATGTTCACTGGAGTATTGTGAATCGTGTTATTTCTCTGTAATATAAATATAAATATGAAATAAGAAATATTTGTCTGAAAAGTCAGGCTTTTAGATTTTTTTCATAGAACATTTTTAATACAAATAGAGAAAAAACCCAACTTGGAAAAGACAGAACAAGAAAATAAACACAGTCTTTCTGAACATAAAACAAATACTTGTTTTTTTTGTTGTTTTTTAAAAAAAAAAAAACACTTACTGGTTTTGCACAGAAGTAAAGGTTTGATGTCTGGGTGGTGGAGAACCACCTGCATTAGTCGTTGCTGTCTGCTTCGCACTACCTGGTGGTACTTTCTCTTTCTGTGCCACACTTTAAATTTAAAGTATTGTTTTTTTAAGCTAAACAAAACTGTCACAGCAAACCTCAACGTTGTCATATTTAGCTGGCACAAATTCAAAATATTGATATAGTAAAACAAGCATCTCCTTCCTCCCTCCACTGCTGTTTACATTTGGGTTGCTGGCAGATTGGTATGTTTTCCATGTGAGTTGCCCTCATGCTGAAAACATGACTTGTGCATGTGCAACACAATGTAAAACAAGAAAAAAGCAAACATACAAAGGGAAGGAAAATGTAAAGATAGTAACACACCAACAGTCACTTGGATAAGTCTATCTTTTTCTTGTTCTCCTGGGCAGGTTATGCTCTCACCACGTTGACTGATGGGTCTACAGAATATTTTGTAGCTGGAGCTCCTCGCTCCAACCATTCTGGACAAGTCATCATTTACACTGTGAACTCCCAGAAACAACCTGTTGTTGTAGATACAGAAAGAGGGAAACAGGTGGGAGATTAGATGATGTATTCACCCATTAAATTATGTGGAAAATGTGCACTTTCATCTGCAACTGGATCAGATTTACAATGTGATGGCTAAGCAGCTGGAGCTTGTTGCAGATTGGGTCGTACTTTGGGAGCGTCCTGTGCTCACTGGATGTAGATGATGATAAAGTGACGGATTTGCTTCTGGTTGGAGCGCCCATGTACATGAGTGAGGTGAAGAAAGAACAAGGCAGAGTCTACTTATTCTCTGTCACCAAGGTAACAATGATTTAAAAAAAAAAAAAAAACATCTTTAATTATTAGCATTTTTAACTCCAGAGTCTTATCCTCTGTGCATAAGTCTCACACTTTGTTTGTCTCTTCTTTTGAAGGGAATACTGAACGAGCAGGGATTCCTCAACGGTCCTTCTAGAAATGAAAATGCTCGTTTTGGAATGGCTATGTCTGTCATTCCTGACCTCGACCTCAACGGATTCAGTGATGTTGTGGTTGGAGCCCCAATGGAGGACAAGGGGAAGGGCGTGATTTACATCTACAATGGCTTCAACAAGGATCTAAATAAAGACTTCTCACAGGTACAACCCACAACATTTGTGTTTAAGAAATACATGAAGAGTAGAGTTTTTATTCATATATCTTTGAAGCTTATGTGTTAAACTAGTAAACTTTGTTAACTATTATAATGTGTGTGAAAAAATACCCTCTTCATATTTCCAAAATGTATCTGAACGATGCTTTTATTTACTTCACATTTAGTGACTTCTGTCAAAGCAAGGGGATTTTTGTATACACAGAATAATAATGTATTCCACTAAAGATTTGTTGTAGAAAAATCAATGAGAAATGATAATTAATGCAACCAAACAACAACTCAACAAACTTACTAAGACTGATTTACCAGTAATTTCAATAAGATAAAGGAAGACACAAAGATAAACATGAACATACTAACACTAATTAAACCTTTCTCTACTACTCGGAGAGGTACGTTTCAGGAACGTACCTGAAACGTACGTGAAACCTGAAACGTGTGAAGCAAAAGGTTTTTCAAAAAGTAAATAAAGGTTAAAACATATCAAGAGTCTACCTATTTTTCAAAAGTGGAAAAAAATTGGACACAGATACGACTATTGATGGACTTAACTGTATTTACTGTTTCACAGAGAATCTCAGGCTCCAAGCTGAATCCTCAACTTCAATTTTTTGGAAGATCTTTAGACAGCAACAAAGACCTGAATGGTGATACCATTCCTGACATCTCCATTGGTGCTTATGGATCCGTTGTACAGCTATGGTGAGTTCCAGACAAATAAAATTGTGTGGGAACACTGTGAATGTGGGAACATGCAACTGATATTACTTTTTATTTCAGGTCCAGAGGAGTGGCAGTTGTTACAGCGGAAGCCTCCTTCAAACCTGATAAAATCAGCATTTTAAACAAAGACTGTGACATTAGTGGACGCAAGCTCTCTTGCTTCACTGTGAGCATCTGTTTCAGTGCTTCATTCAGACCCAGAAATCCTGTAGGACCCATAGGTAAGCTAGATTCCTCAAAGTAACTTTAAAGAATAGATTTAAAGGAGACTGTGCAAAACACATAAAGACGAAGGAAATTGCTGCATCTTCACCAGACCTACACTACGCTTTTGCACAGTCGGTTTTATTTATGAATTTATCTTTAGCTTTTTTATTTCATTAAAATATGTCTATTTCTGTTACTAAAACTATATGGGTACCCAAAGTATGTCTCAATAGATTAGAAGTAAGCTGAAAAAAATAGATCCCACAGACAGGAACCAGATTTGGAAAACTAATGTAGTTAGGATAGAAATGTTTAGATTAAACAAGCAATAAAGGAGGAGAACGTGTGTTACCTGTTGGTATAAAGAACTTAATTCAGACATTTCTAAAATTGTAAGAGCAAAGTGCTTCCAAAATGCTATAAAAACACCTTAAAGTTGTTGAAAGTTTTCCCTGACAGCTCCTAGTTCCAAACATCACCGCACTGGGAGTAAAACTTCAAGGATTTCTAACTAATAAGGACATGCTTAAAATTAAAATCACATGTCGTGTCATGTATAGACAAAAAAGCATTCATTTTATTTTTCGGCCTCAGAGAACACCCACTCCCTGCTCAACTCCTCAAAACAGCAGCGGCAGCAATTAGCAAACACCTGGTGAACTATGAGCGTGCTTAGCTCGTCATACCAGCTGCATCTCAGGCCATTGCTCCTAAGAATAGTTGAAAATGGCATAATGAAGAAACATTGTTGTGCGGATGTGCTGAAGGTGGAGTTTCAGAAAGAGATTTAAAGAATTGTGTGGGTTTTCCAAACTAGCAATAGTTTCAAAGCATGCTTATTTTTTATTGAAATCAAATCAAAATGTATTTGATTTGACAGATGGATGGGTGTAGGTATGGGTCAAACTCTAAAATGTGTAAATAATAAAGGAACAATTTATTCCAGCCTCATTTTTTTTTTTCAAAAGTAGCTGTTTATAGTCCAAGTAATTCTCAGAAACATCTGTCCCAAAATGTCTACGTATTGGGGGGCTTCAATATTTGAATTTCAAATATTGTTTTCCACTTTTTTGTTGATTTTGTTTCTTTAATTTCAGATGTATCTTACACATTGACTCTGGACGCTGACCTGAAGGGTTCACGGGTATCTTCAAGAGGGCTGTTTGAAGTTAACAATGAACGATACCTAAAGGAGAAGATAAAAATATCCTCCACATCCCTATGTGTAGATCGTAGGGTTTATGTTCAGGTAAGTGTTCGCCCTCAAATCTTTTTGAGAATAATTTGCCTCTCTATTTCTGGAGATGTAGACTTATGTTGCTCTTTTTTTAATACATCAAACAGGAAACACCAGACTTAGTAAATTCCCTCAGTCTGAAAGTAGAAGTTGAGCAAGAAAATCCAGACGTCAACCCTGTCCTTGACAGCTTTTCTCCAAAAGCCTTTGAATTCTTTGTAAGTAAGAAGTTTTAAAACATGTTTAAGTGATAATAAATTAGTTTTCTAATTAAAACTGTAGCACTGCATCCAGCTGAATTTGTTGGTCCTTCACTATTTCAGGTCCCTTTTACTAAAGACTGTGGGTCAGATGAATTATGTGTTAATGATCTGGAGCTGAATGTGAAGGTGAACAGGCAGGGGTCCAGGTAGGAATTACACCTTACTGCACTCCTGTATAGTACAGCACACTTGATTTAACAGTACCCAGTTAAATTTTTACTGCTATCATTGGCTAGAGGTGTGCAGAGATCCTCCATCTCTCAGATCTATTTAGATTCTACTAACAAAGTGCTTTGGTTGTTGACTTATATCTCCAACTGATTAGCATCAAAATAAGACCCAATGAGAGTCTAAGTAATTATTAAAAGATTGTTTTGTGAAGCTTAATGTATAATTGCTCCCTGTTACATCATGATTATCCTGCAGCAGATGCAATCAGTCAAAGTGCTGACTATAATGATGAGTCATGGTTCAAACATTATGTTGACATATTCCTTTGGTGCAAATTGAAGCATCTCTTTTAAAACATCTCTTAAACCCCTGTAATTTTTTACCAAAACAACAATTGTAAACCAGTTATTACATGACAAGAAGCCTTGGAGTAGTACAGACGGACAGCAGCCTCCATGCTTACTGGCAGCCCTGTTAAAATATGTTTCTGTAGCATAAAACACATAAAACACCCTGCAGGTAAACTCAAGTATTTCAGCAGGATAACGTCTGGTCAAAACAGCAAAGAAATAGGTCAGCAGATGGAAAATCAAGCTTTCTGAGTCTACAGACCCAAAGTCTGTTAAGCATTTGGAGGGTGAGCTCCTAGTATTTAGTGCCGATTTTGACTAAGGCATTTTAATTGAATTAATTCAAATAAAGGCCACAGTTTCAGAGAGAGCTTACCACAGCTTTTAAGAGTTTTTTTTGGCTTCTGTGTTTGTTCTGAATGTGTGGAGTATGCTCAGTTATAGGAACTTAGTATGCTCAGTTCCTATAACTCCCTCTGTTATATCCAATTATCGCCACAAAATAAAAGAAAAAACTGTGCTTTTCAATTTTTTTTGCATTCAGATTTTCTGTGCACTCCTTTTATAGCTCAAGTCCCGTTCTGTTCAGCGCCAACAACCGAGAATTGAAATTCAAAGTTGTTGTGAAGAATAAAAATGAGAATGCATACAACACACAGGTCTCTGCCACGTTCTCCAACAACCTCTTCTACTCCTCTGTCACTGCTGTGAGTATTTTATGTTTCTCTGTATTTGAGTTTATTCACAAACGATTGGCTGTTTTATGTCATGTTTGTGTTGTTATGAGCAAATCAAACAAAATCTGCTTTGCGTTCACTGAAATACTACTGAGTTTACAAGTTTTCAAAGCCAATGGTAATAAAACGCGAAGCTATAAATATTATTGTCTGGTGTGTACTTTGCAGACAGATGAAGTCAATTGCACACCAACACTAAAAAATACAGTCACCTGTCAGGTGGGATATGCAGTATTAAAGAAAGACCAAGAGGTAAGTATAAATACTGTATAAATACTGTTTTCAGAGCTGGATTTGGTTTCATAATAAATTTCACAAACAGCTATGATTCACACCCTGTTATTTCATTACAGGTTAACTTTGAGATCACATTTGATTACAGTTTTGATTCTCAGGAAAACCAAGCCAGTGTGAACTTTGAGGCCAGAAGGTACAAAGACATGGACATCCTTTAAATTCCACTTTGATTTTCTTTAAATGAACATTCATGAGTTAATGATGAGACGAGTGACTGATATGATATGATTTGCAGTGATGGAAAAGAGGAAAATCCTGCAGACAATACTGTGCAAATATCCATTCCTGTGCAATTTGACACAGGAGTTGTGTTGTCCACGTGAGTGTATTTTTTTTCTCAGTTTATCAGCAATAGAAAATGAAAGAATAGCATCATGAAATACGTTAAATACGTTTTCTGTCGTTTCACAGGGAGTCAAATATCAACTTTTATGTGGCAGACTCAACCAATCAAGTGATAACGACGGTGAAAACTCTGGATGACATAGGACCGGAGTTTAGCTTTACAGTGAAGGTGCATTTAGCAAATCCCCCTTATGCAGTATTATTGTCTCCTTTTATTGTTTTTAATGACTAAAGCAAAGTGTGTTCCAAGGTCTCAACAGGTATATTCCCTCTCAGCCTCCTTTTTCTCACAATAAGTCTGCCAGTGAAAACAAAAGGTGAAAATCCACTCCTGTATTTAACCAACGTGGAGCCCCAAGCTGTGAGTGCTCCTATTCTGCAGTAATGAAAATACCACCACATGCATATTTTTTTGCAAAATATAATTTACAGTAAATGGGGTGTGATAACTACATTATTGATGGTCATGTTGTCTCCATGTACAGGGAGGATCTGTCAGCTGTTCCGTCAGCCCAAAGAATCCTCCACAAGTTAGTGAACAAATGCAGACGGTTTCATTCAGAGAGGAGAATCTCAAAGGTACAAAGAGACTGGTAAGTTGGTGACTCCCTTTGTTCAATGTTTATCTTGTTTTAATGGTGTGGTTATGATATTTCCAGTTGTGTTCACATTAAAGTATCAAATCCTAAATCTGTATTTTTTATGTTTACATTATTTAGCACATGGTAGCAAACACAGAGCTTGCAGGTTTAAATGTGATTGTATGAGATCTGTCAGCTTATTAAAACTACATGTACATATTGTCCTAGTTTTTTCTAGGACATACATTTTGTACCATTCATGACCATTCGAATTATATGATTTTTAGAGCAAAATAGTAATACAAAATGTAATACAGTAATACAATGGAGTAGTTTAGTCCAGTCTTATTATTTAACCACTAGGGCTGAAATTACAAAACAAGTATGTTTAATATTATTTTGTTTGTTTGTTTGTTTGTTTGTTTTTTTCTGCCAGTATGCTTTTCATGTAGATGAACTTCCTGTGGCGATTATGCCAACGTGATCGTTTTTGTTCTCCGTTTTGTTGTTGCTGTAATCATTTTATTGTTGTTTGTTTTTAATTTGATAGGACTGTACAAGTGCAAAATGTGAGAAGATAGAATGCATCCTTAAAGACACTGAAATAAAGATTGACTATTTGGTAAAGGTTAAAACAAGAATCTGGAATGGCACATTTATTACGGTAAATTTCTACCGAGTAAAAAATGTTTTCAATTTTTATATGTTACTGATAATTGAAATCATAATAATACCTTATATCCACAATTTTCCTGTGCAAGGCTTCATATCAGAGTATAGATCTGATTTCCAGCCTGGATATGAAGACCTCCAAACCGGATCTTCTCATTGTCCAACACAAGCATCTGGATGTAAGTTCACATTAAGATGTTTCTGTTTCTATCTCACAACAGATTCACACCTCATGTGAATCTGCGAAATTTGAAATTGTACTTATGCAGGCTGGGTTTATTTAGGCATTTTCTATTCGTGGCAATTGTACATCAAAGAAAACATAAGCTAAGTTAAAGTTATTTGTCCACACTCTTTTGAGACAGATCTTACAGTGACCTTACCAAAACCTCTTTGTGTCCAGGTGGTTTTGCCTGTCAGCAAACCTGGAGAGAAAGCTGATGTTCCAGTTAGTGTGATAGTTGGTAGCGCCATCGGTGGCCTGGTGCTGCTCGCTCTGGCTGTTGGTCTGCTGTATAAGGTAAAGAGTTCATTAAAAATTATGGAAAATACTGGAGATGATTACTGGCAACGTGTTTTTTATGGTTGATGTCAAAAGCATCTCTGATAATTCTGAGTAAATGGAAGTAAATTAGAGTGAACTATATGTACTGTTTCTTCTTTTAAAAAAAAGAAGCTTATTTATATTCATTGAATGATGCATCTGTATGCATAGTAATTTAAAAGAACTGTTTGAAAACTGGCATTTTACTGAAGCATCTCCCTATGTTGCACTATTCTGAGCAAAATCCTGAAAAGGTTTTGCCGTTTTCTTTATATTTAACCATAATGGACCTTCGCCAATCTATTAAAGCGGTCTCAAGAAACTATTTTCTGTGCTTTCTGAAGTTATTTTTAAGTTTCTCGTTGATTTTAGATTATTTCTACACTTACTTAAATCCAGAACTGGAACATACCAAACATAGTACAGTTGCCAGAGACATAGATGTTATAAATGGAGAACTACAAAAACCACTGACAAACAGGAACTAGTCGAATGGACAAGTGGCTTCTTACTCTGGTAACACAATAAATGGGAGTGAACAGTGTTACTTTTCCTAAATATCAGGAATACATATATATACACTGTGTTCCAAATTATGAGATTAATATTGCTCTACCAAAGTCCTAGTATTACGAGAAAATGGATCAAGAAATTAGGGGTCATTTAAAACCTTTGCACAGCACTGGGTGCTGGAACTGCATTTGTCTTGGATTAACATTATCACAAAATAACCTCCATGTTTTTACTCTCTAGTTTGGCTTTTTCAAAAGAAAGTACCAGCAGCTTCAGAAGGAGGATGATGAGGACAGACAGAGCCCTGCACATGATGATGGAGTTTTGTGAAGAGGAACCCCTTCAGCCATCTCTCTGTCTGTAAAGCTAGAGTATTGGTATTGGCACATCTGTAGCGCAAACTGATCAGAATTTATTCACTGGAAACTGGGCACTTTAAGGAAACTGTTGCTTGTAAGTTTGTGGATGAATGAGATTAAGTTCTGTAGCTCTTTTACATGGGATTATTGTTGTGCTTTGCTTTGTGAATTGTAGAGATTTCTGACAAATATGCACTGTTTGTTTTTCATTATAAATAATATTTTTTTTAGGTTGTGGATGGACTTTACAATTAGATGCAGAATTGTCATCTGTAATTTTACACTGTAACTGGATCCTGGATAATTTTTGGGGAGGGAATTGTTTGTTTTGTTTACCTATTTTGCTTTAAGCAGTTTGTGCCACAAACCGACTTGGGGATTAAATTTTGCATCTGACTCTCAGGGCTACTTTTATATTAAAAGTACTAATATTAATGGTCTAAAAACAAGATAGAAAAAAGAATAAGATCCTGTACGTGGTAATTTACAACACCCTCTTTTTTCATTGGAACTCCTTAATATAGATGTTGAAATAGGCCTTCAAATAAATTCATCTAATTGCAGTTGTATCATCAGCTGAACAAAACTGCTACCATTTCCTCAGATCGGAGATCCATGCTCCTGACAGTTTGGTGGTTAATTTATCACACTTCCTGTTGTTTTCATCTGGTTAATCAGTGCCCTGATAATGTGGATAAGTTTAGGTAAATAGCCATTTTCTTTCTGCTATTTTCTGACTTCCGAGGACCAACTCTCGTATTTGTCCTTTCATATTTTCCGTTTGGAAGAGTAAGAGAATAAAGCTAAATCAGGTAATCATTGAGAACTAATAAAGGCGGAAAAATTATTTCGTAACATATATTCAATTCGGTCTCAAATGAACAGTTGGTTTTCAGCGTGAGATTCAGTTGCTGCAATAAAACATGGATTTATTTTAGGAACTTAAATATGGAGCGTAATGTATGTTATCACTGTGTTTAATTTAGTTCTTTTTTTCGGTATGTATTGTAAGAACTAAAAGTTGATTTTACAGAGTTTTTTTTTATTATTATGTGGAGTTGGAACTTGATACACTGCTATTGATTATATTTGTGGTACTTGATATTTATCAGTACAGGCATCATTTTTTTAGTAATTTGTTCATGAAAGCTCACCATAGTTTTCAGTTAAATTATTAAATTTACTGATTATTTAGATAGTCAAATAGTATGTAAATAGATATAATGCTAATATTGAATTTTTTCATTACCAACAATGTGGTTATTCAAATTTAACACATCCAAATGTAACAATACATTGGTTTATATCAACTTCATCCCGTGTTAAACTCTTCCACATGCATATTTTTTATTTCAGATCTCAAAGCTTGTGCTTTAATTTATCCGTGATGGTGCGTCATGTCCTTGTTCTTATTAGAGGTCAATGTGCCAATGTGTATTTATGTGCCTTATGTTTTAGACAATATTTGGGCATTAACTGTTTCTAAAGAAATTTAGTGGAGTAGAAATAAAAACGTAACATTTTTGACAGAAATCTGCAACCTGAAACAGTTATATAATACTGAATACAGTATTCCATGATATAAATTGGAATATTTGTGATGAGGTTTGTTTGTCAGATTAAAATTATATTTAAAAATAAGATATATCCAACATGCTTCTCATTAAGTCCTCTTTTTCGTAATAGAAATATTTTTTTTTATTGGTCTGTCCTTTTTCCATAAACTGCAAACAGAAAATTATTACAAAGGTTTGAAACATCAGTCTGTGTGTAATTAACTAATGTAATGCATTAAAATAAATATATATTTTGATAATGTTCTAATCTTATGAACATGGCTTATTTGACATATTTGATGTTTTGTTATATTAATTTGAAAACGTGTATTGGCACATCTTCGCCACAAGGTGGCAGCAAAAAGCTAATTACAGTTTCTCCCATCGTATTAAATGTCCGATCCCTCTGATTTGGTGCTGTTTTATAAATAAAATATCTTCGTTTTTCTTAAATGTCTCCCCTGCTGTTTCTGACTGGAACATCTTCGGCAATCCTTTGTCTTTTAGGAACACTGTACTGACATCTATATCTAAAACAACCACTTTCCTCACATTTTGATTGCCATGTTTTCCCACTGTAAGGTTATTCTCTCCCTTGACAGTACTGGAATGTGTTTCTAACTGTTTTCCTTCTCTCAGAGTCAACACCAGGAACCAGCAGTCTTTTATATGCATTTCTGCAGACCTGGCCAAATAGAATATGCCATTCGTCTCTTATGAGCTCAGGATCTTGGGCTCCGAGTCTCTCCTTGTCAGAGAGGGGGTACACGAGGTTTGATAAACGGCCAAGCTGCACTGTTTCACAATTACTCATGTGGCGCAGTGTTGTGAAACAGCTGTTAGATTCTATGTATAGGTGTACAGGGAGTGATGTGGAAATACTTGGTGAAATGAGATACAGCAAAAGTTTTTGAACACGTTTGTGAGTTCATCCTTCTGGGACTTTCTTTAGATGACTGGCAGCTACAGGGCCAAACAACTGGCTCCCCCACCACAGTGGGATGATTACTGCTGAGTTGTTGCAATGTGAATGTAAATCAGGAATGATATCACTGCATGTTTTTTAACTGCTGTCTTGAATTTATTTTTTCCTAAATTTTATCCGCGTCTTTTTCTTCCTTATTCTAAGGCTTGCACGATGAAGATTGTGTCCAGTAATTAGGGAGATAACTTACAATTAACAGAGAAATGGGAGGGCGTCTGCTTCTGTAACTTCAGTTTTCTCTTATTTCAGATGATGGTGGTTACTCTAACGAAGGAGACCGGGTATCAAAATGACAGTTGAATGAAGCAGAGGATGGATGTACAAGTCAACATCTGCAGTATTGTTGCCAATACTCTTGCAGGTCAAGGTTAGGAGAGATGTGAGCTAAACTGAAAAGCTTCTGATTTTCTAGTCCATCACCTATAGTCATGAGGCATGGATCATGACTGAAGAAATAAGATCCTACAATTGACCAGCTGAAATAAACTCTCTCCATGAAGTAGCCAGGGTTACAAAATGTGTAATCTAAGGGAGCTTCCGAGTAGAACTGACTTCTACTTGATGGAAAAAGGAGTCAGTTAAGATGACTGAACTGACAATACCTTGGGAGCCCCCAGAATGAGCTTGAGTGTCACTTGGTTTCCATCAGGAACTTCTTATCCATGTGGACTGATGACTGAAAAGCATAGCAGAAAGTTTTGAATTTCCTCTGTTTTCTTAACATTTAGTTTATAAACTTTCCTGTCAACTTTTCAAATTTACCTAAGTTAGCAATTTTCTATGGGTTTTTAGGTCTTTCCATTCAAGAGCTAATACAGAACCAGAACAATGCAGAACCACTCAATGGATCACCTATCAGTTTTCAGTAGATCCTCAGTCTTTAGTTTTAATAGTTATTTAGCACTTATTAGCTGGGTGGAAATCCCCAATTTGGTTCTAAAGTACCATGAGAAGCCGCTTTCTTGCAGATTCTTTATATATATCTAAGAATAAAATGGAATAATTTTGCAATTTATTGTGATGAATGCAATTAGGCATTTTTCAATCACCATTCACATAGTTTTTATGTAGTGAGGACTGGCAGCCCTGATACACCATTTGCTTATATAGTTTTTATCATCTCAGCTCTACAATTAGCACTAAAACCGCAACAACTCGGAAGTGTTTAAAGGAGAGGTCAGACAGTAAGGGTTCTCTGACACTCTGGGGTCCAACAAAAAAAACTAAAACCATAAACATATTTCATCAATTTAATATGCTGTTGCCTTATATGGACCTTACATTATGCAGGTTTGGGAATTGCCACCTGATGTGGACCTAAATAAACATTGCAGCATTGAAAGATAAGTTGCATATTAAAGATGGACTCCTAAACCTGCAGCAGAGTAAAAATGTGTTCAGATTACAGGAAGTATTTCAAACCCTTAACCATTCCAAAGTCTCTTGTCTCATGACTCATTTGTGCCATAAACACAGGCACACAAAATATACCCCAAGGATTTGAGCTGATCTAGAGCTTTTCTGATGATAATGGCATTTCAAATGGCTTTTGAGCAAATCTGTCTGTCACAAATGGTCACACATCCACATGCTGATATGCGGTATTGGGTCCAGATGACTGCTCTTGCACAATCAGTGTTGGGGCACTGAAGAAAGGAGCTTTTTAAACATAGTTTGAATTCAATGTAATGCAAAGCAAATGTCATTTCAAAAGAGAAACAGGTTTAATTCATATCCAGTCACATAAAATTATATGCAGCCCTATTTTATTTCAGATCAGTACAACAAACCAGTCATGAATTCTCAAGCAAGAGGTCAGAGTGGATAAACTGCCTCCTCTTTTGTTTGTGGATATTTTGTTTGCTGTGTTGGAGAAAGAAATTGACAGGAGTTGGAGTCAACTCAGTGACAAACAATCGTGACTCACTCTTACTTGTTCTTACACATTCTGCTGTGATGTGAAAAAGTATTTCCCCCTAAATTACTTCTTTTGTTGTGTGTTTGTTTTTGTTTTTGAGGCAACAGGATTAACTGAAATTTTTAGACCACGTAAATTTTACTGTCAGCTAAAGTTCTCCTGAGTAAATACAAAATGTAGTTTTCATGTGATTTTTTTTTCTTTAATAAATGGAGAAAAAAACATTAAAAATGATTTTCTCTTCAAAAAAATGATTGATTGTGTTTAATTATATATCTTGTCCTTTAAGGTATAAATAATTTTTATATAATGTTGAAATCTGATTGATAAACAGAAACATTTATTTCTAATAGGGCAGCAAAAATATATATCTATATCTGAGGGAACAAGAGCTTTTCTGTGCAAAAATATGCAAACCAAAGTTTTTATTTAAAACATTCTGATTGGGTGTTTTTGTCATTGCTGATAAAATATTTCAATGTATAATTAAAGAAGTGTGGTACACAAAAGCAAGTCTGCATTGGTTACCATGATTGATTTAATTTTCATGAATATATTTTACATTACAGTTGAAATGTTCAGTCTTATGACTAATTTGGTAAAATTAATATTTATCCAACAATAATATGGTCACTCTGAAAATAAGATTCACTTCTCTTTCAAGCCAGATGAGCCTGATCAGGAGTCTAGTCTGAAAACTTGTGGTAGATACATAAAGTCCTGGATTAAAATTCTTTGTTTCTCTTTACTTTTTGAAACTGAAATTATTCTCAAAATATTCAGAGTCAATCACCAAGTTTTGTTCACCTTATTCATTCATCTACTTATTCTCCAGGTAAATTATGTGCAAAACTTCTAGACCTGTATTCTTACACAGAGCAAATATGGATAAAAATATGAGGTAATATTAAATGTAACACCTAAAAAGATATAAAGTAATTAGAGCTTCTCTTTTTAATTTGAGAGATTGTGACAATGACCTGGGTAAATGGTCTTGGATTTTGTATCCCAGCATATTATCTCAGTTCAGTTAATTTTATTCATATGGCACCAATTCTCAACAAATACCACCTCAAGATGTTTAAATTAAAAAAAAATGTTAAGTCTCGTCATTCAGACAGCCTGCATTTAAAATGAAACCGAGTCATCAAAGAATGAAGTTCAGTTTATGATTCAAATTGGTGAAGAAAGGTTTCTATCATTGCAAACCCAGTGGACTCCACTGAGTCACTTACTTGCAGCGATGTCTCCTCCTGGATCTGTATGTAGCAACAGTGAACAATTGTTTGCATTAAGTGGATGACTTTGCACCAATTTCTCATGTTGAGCATGCATCTGGCTGCAGTTAAAAAGAAAACTTGGGAAAGAATTTCCATCAGAAGTCTAATCATCATTTCTTCAATGCAAAATCAAGCTGGAGAGCTCAGAGCAAAATGTAATTTCTTTCAGCAGATGACATTTCTTCTCCTGTGACTGGTTTAGTCAAACCAACATTTGGGATAAATACATTTTTAAATTTTTGTAGTGAAAGGATCCAACACACATAGTTTTTGTGGTCATTTCCAGTCGATATTCTTAGTCTATGCTTCTCATGATTGTTTGTTGGAAACTGTGAAAACTGAATCCCAATGCACCTTATGTAAATATTCATAATATTATGTAATTTTCACCTTATGTAAAATTACATAAGGTGTAATTTACATAAGGCTGCTGAGTCTTACAAGTTAAAATTGGTTAATATAACAAAAGAGGAATATCAGTCAAAGGGATCTCAAGGTTCAACAATGGCATTAGATGCTGTGGTAAAGCTACCAAAAGTGTGTAGACTGTCTACTTTATTGTTGGTGGTTTGCTTTATGCTTTACTGTCGGTCCACCTTTTGGAAAGACATCAGAGTTTAATACTAGTAAAGTGGTTTCTTTCTATGCCTAATGATATGAAACAATCCATGTTTGCAAAGTAACTGATTTATATTTGATTCTCAACTCTGTTTTTGTCTAGTTTTATCATCACAAACTTAATTCTGTGTCCTTCTGATGCTCCAGTATTTGTCCCATCTCCTTCTAAAATAAATGTGTTTCTGTAAAACTCCTTTCCTTCACCTACTCAGTCAGACATAAGGTACATCTTCATCTAAATCGAACATCCAGACTTGTTTGTTGAAATTTAGATAATAGGTGTCCAAAGAGTTCAAGTTGATTCAGAATAGTGTGGTGACACTATTGAAAAGGGATCATTACACCGGCTCCCTTTAAATTCAACGCCCTAAGTCCTGCAGGTCACTATCTAGCCTGCAGGATATATTTGTTGCTAATCACTAAACATCGTATTCCGCTCTCAAGGTGGAGGTATGTTTGACATCCTCACAGCTTTTACTTTCCTCTGCAGTGGGATCAGCTTCCTCTTTTGATGTGGGACATTTAAACAAGCCAATACTCTCCCAATGGAAAGAACTTTTATTCATTCTTCTTATGTATTTTACTGAATGGTTTCCTGTACACTTTTAAAACCCCCTGGTTTTATTGGCTTTTTACCACTTTGCTATGTTTTCTTTAATTTTATGGTTTCTATTTTCTCTTAATTGCAAAGTGATCTTTTTCATGATAACTGGCTCACATCCTAACATTCCTCTATCGCAATATTAGTTTGTTTTTATATATTTGTCTAGCTTTCCTTGAGTTGTACTTTTGTTTGAAATTTGCGATGTAGCTTAAATATAATTGACCCCAACTTCATTTATTTAAGCTGATTAAATCGAACAACTGAACGAAATGAATTCGCTGGATTCTCTGCACATTTATTAAAAATGAGCAAATAAAAGCAGTTGAAAATGTGAGCACAAACTAATAGTTGAAGAATTAAAGAAGTTGAAGCATGTTTCATAATCTGTACGCATCACCTCTGCATGTGCAGTCCCGCGTTTTAATGGTTTTGTTGCATTTGCATGAATATTTCTTTAAATAAAAGACACTTCCGAGATATTGTAGCGCTCGTAAGGAGAAAGATCACACCGTCCTCTGCCTGGCTGCTGGGTATACAAACGGATAATGAACTCCCCGGTGTCTGGTTCTCGCTGCCAAACGCTTTGCTCTGCACACAGGAAAGCTGTGACCAGAATTCCGCTGAAGAGGTCGCGCAAGGACTTCCTGAAGGAGTTCAGCGTGAGTGAGCCCGTGTGATTGGAGACCTGTGTGTGCGCGCGTGTGAGTTTCATTCAATGAAATGCGGCACCCCTGTTCTCCTCCGTCTGATGCCTTCGGAAACAGGTTTGATTGTATTTAAAAGCTTGACCCGGGAGAGAAACCCAAACAACTGTCTGATCTAATATTAGCAGAGCGGCTGGCTGCAGACTACTATGAGTTCTATTATTGTCCGAGGCTCGGATGTGCTCCTGAAGGCAGCGCACACCAAGAGATTTGCACTTTTGTCCCCACAGCTGATGGAAAGAAATATCAGTTTTCACCAAGTGGTGCATTTAATGTTATGATGGTAGCATGACCGGATATAGCTGCTGGCTGTCGGCCTGTTTCATTGTGCAGTAATAAAGGCAGTTTATTTATTTATTTACTTATTATTATTATTATTATTATTATTATTATTATTATTATTATTATTATTATTATTACCGTGATAATAAATACATACAACATGTAAAATAAAATATTTTTTTGGAAAAATCTTCATTTCACCAAAAGTAATTATTAATAACTAAAAATGCATAAGTTGGCCCAAATATTATTCCGTCAAAATTCCGATCTATATTTGCTGCCACATTTTTCAGTTGTCTTAAGTCTCCTTCCTCAAAGATCCCAGCCTGTTCCGTTTTCCAACACACATTTCCGTGTTCTTCGGGTGATCACAGGAAGAGAAAGTTTGTGTGTCACCTGATTGGGATTGAAAAAACTTTGGTAAGAAGAAAAAAAAAAGAAAAAAAAAAAAAAGAAAAAAATCTCCCCACCCCCACAGAAGAGGAGACCGCCCACCAGAGACAGTCAACCCGAGACCCCTTATAGATTTAAAAAGAGAGGCTGCATTCTCAGACTGACACTTATTCAACACTGCCACCTTAAGCAGATTACTTTTGCGCTCGCCTGTGTCAAATACGTGCTTCACTTTGCCTACATCCATCATGTTTGGGATGCTCCAGCACCACCTTCACCCGGGTGTTCTTTTCTTCTTCTTCTTATGGCTATGCCATCTCATGGAAGATCAAAAAGTTCAAGGTAAGCTCTTTTTTATTTCCTTTTCTGTTTCTTTTTTCTCTTTAAACTTTGCTGTCATGCGCAAAAACGCGCGGGTGTCGGGTTATTGAAAACTTTTCATAGAGTTCTCGTTTCCCCCTGTATTATTGAAAGTTCTTCTGCAGGCGTTGCGTGCACTCGGCATATATAAAACAGGTGTTATAGTGTGGGACACTTCAAAGTGAGAAATGGCAAGTTTTGCAGCCCTTTCCGCGCGCACAGACGCAGGCGTCCGTGTCAAATTTATCCAAAGACATTTTAAACGCGATTGTTCGTGACCAGTTTGAACTTAATGAACTTAATTCCTCTATTATACAGCAAACTTCTTCCTATTCGGTCTGAGTTAATGGGTAATATATATATATTTTTTTATTTTTTTATTTTTTTTTCGCTCACACCCTTCCAGCTTTGTGCGCCAAATCGCAAATTTAGATTTTGGATTGTGACAAAAGCAAGAACAGGGCGGACTTTTCTGTCATTTGCGGGGTTTATGTTTCAAATCAATCGAGTAGAAATCTGTATTTAATATGAGAAACCTCCAGACACACATAGTCATGCGTGTCTGCGTCGCTTTAAACGTTCAACTTGTGCCTGGATAAATTATTTTCCTGTGCCACCAACCAATTTAGGATTTTTCAAAGTCTTTGAATTGCATTTATCTGTGTTTTGTCAATGAGCGTGTCAATGTCTGGCGGATATGCATGTCTAGGATAAAGTAGAAGGCGGTGTGTTCAGTCTTATTGCAGCCTATATACCTAAAGACTGTGGTTTTCGCCGTCTAGACGCTCTAGTTTCTGTCCGGTGGTAACAAGGAGACTCCGGGAATAACAGACGCGGGGGGGGGGGGGGGGGGGGGGGGGCGGGCGCGGCGCCG
>CAEGAD010073397.1:0-10717 GCA_903067055.1 Poeciliopsis paucimaculata
TTAATTTAAATTAAACAAAATGCCACTACCTACGCACACAACTCCACCCACCAAAAAATTAAAAAAAAAAAAAGGAAAAAAAAAAAAAAAAAAAAAAAAACACGCCTCCACCAATGACTCAAGCGTAGGACGGAGGTGAGATTAACAGGGAATCTCAGCGGCAGCAGATTTACGTGTCTGAAGGGAATCGACCGCGATGGGAAGCAGCGATTCAAAGCTAAATTTCAGGAAAGCGGTGATCCAGCTCACGACCAAAACGCAGGTATACATATATATGCGTGTGCTTCAGTGGAGCAAATTATTACCATCAGGGCGCAAGAGCGCGCCGAGGAGCATCACCGCGTAGATGAGAAAGCGGCTCCGAAATAGCAGCAAAACAAAATGAACCTCCGCCTGCAAGCAGACTTTTAAAACACAACCTTTTTATTTCGTAAAATGATGACATAAGATGATAGTGTCATTGTGAAGCTGTAGCATAAAAAGCGCTGTAAAATGCGTGGTATATATATATATATATATATATATATATCATAAATTGGATTGGGAAACAAATAACCATAACCGTGTGTTCTGGCGTTAGCCTACATATTCACTGTTTTGACGATAATTACTGGTGGCGTTTAAGCAAAATCATAGCTCATGACGTAATTCCGGGAATAAACACGTTTGCAGATGCGGCAGGTGGAGGCTGAGGTTGGTGCGCAGCAGAAAGCACCCACTGTTGCTGGAAAAAGCTTCAGTGTTTACATTGCCGTTAAGGTAATGGCTATATGCGTACCATCAGGTTAGACGAGTGTATTTATCAATTGAAAATGAGAAAATATTGTGTTTGACTTTTGCGTTTACAATCGGATTGCATCTGGTGAATCTGTCGACTGAATGTGTTCGTGTTTCCCACAGCCGGTGGAAGCCACAGAGGATGCCTTCTGGGACCAGTTCTGGGCAGACACCACCATCACAGTCCAGGATGTTTTTGCTCTGGTGCCAGCTGCAGAGATAAGAGCTGTTCGAGAGGAGTCGCCGTCCAATCTGGCAACCCTCTGCTATAAGGTGCACACAGAAAGAACATAAAACATATAGGGATATGAGGATATCCCTCTGTTGGAGTGAAATCATAATATTATTGTGGCAGTGCAGGATTTTTTTATTTTTTTGGAAGCCACTGAGATGTGGGAATAATGAGTCAACTCCCCTTCCTTTTTCTCTGCTTCCTGTCTCTCTTATTTCCAGCTTCCATTTGAAGCTGCATATCTGAAACAAAACAGACACAAACAGGCGTGCAGCATAATTAAATAAAGAGCAAGGAGACCAGAGTCCTCGAAGCAAAGCTTGTTACTGGGGTTTATCTGCTTCAGACAAAAGCTCTGGCACACTGTTGATAAAATGCAGACTTCTTTTTTTAGTAGTTGTCTGCAAAACTAACAACAATGCTCCTTATGTAAGCAAAATCTTCTCGATTTATAGCTTACATTATACATTTTGCACCCAAAATCCATTTGAAGCAAGAGTAAAACTGGATGGAAATACACAGTGTCACAATGTCTTGTTTGTTTGTTTGTTTGTTTATTTGTTTATTTGTTTTCCCAGGCGGTGGAGAAGCTGGTGCAGGGAGCAGAGTCTGGCTGTCCCACCGATAGGGAGAAGCAGGTGATTCTGAACTGCACTCGCATCCTGACCCGGATTCTTCCCTACATCTTCGAGGACCAAGACTGGAGAGGGTTCTTCTGGTCAACGGTGCCTGGTGCAGGACATGCCGGGGTGAGTGGAAACAGAAACTATTCTTGGTAATGTTTAATAGATTTTGATGCCCCTTTGGTGGTATGTTTTTATGTTTTATTGAACAGATCTTACGTTGTCTTAGAGTCATATTGAATGCATTGGTGGACGTCACTGTAGCGCTGTTGTTTGGCTTTTTTTGTATTGTTGCATCTGCTTGTCATTTGGCATTCTAGTCTATTTTATTTGCAAATACATAACACTTTATCTATTTTTTTATTAATTTTTTTGTCATTTATTTGCCTTTGTGGTCTTTGGTTGCTAGTCATTTCATGTGTTTACCGTTTTGTCCTTTTGTGGCTTGGTGATTTCTTACTTCATTTGCTCAGTTACAAATTTTAAGCAATTATGAGTAATTTACTTACAATTTATTAAAATGAAATGTGTTCATGGGACCAGTTGATTTTACAAATCAATGGTGATAACGTGATATATATCCCAAGGCTCAGATGCCCCCAAAAACGGCTGGAGCCAAAATGGATGTTAAATGGGGTAAAAATACCAACTTTTCCAAAAATAAAATTCCACTCAATTAACAGAGATACAAGGAATTTTAAGACTTTCTATCCTAATAAATTTGTGAAAGTGCTTCCATAGAAATAAAAATAAACTGATGTCCAACAGTTTAAGTTTGTTTATAGCTCTGAACTAGAAGTAGGAACTGATCAAATGGAGACATGTAGGTATAAAATGAAGCGATATGAATTGATAAAGGGATGAAGTGACTCAGCTCCATTTGCTATACATTGTAGGTTTGTTTAGCGTTCTCTTTTTTTGTCAGTTTGCATCTTTGCCATGTCTTATGTCTCCGTGGGGCTTCTTGTGTCTGCTTATTATCTATTGATAATTGAGCATTTAGTCCGAAACTTCTGTATGTTTTGTTGCTTTGCTGCATCTATTTATAGTTTCCATCTTAACCCTGATGTGTTACCATTTTGTTTTTTTGAAGCTATATTTGTTTCAGTCAAAAGAAATAATCTTCTAGGGTGAAAACTCCCAAATATAATCCAGTTGGACTGATCTTTTGCTTACATCATTTTATGAACAAAGAAAATGTTCCAACAATGAATTAATTTAGATAGAGATATTCTGGTAATAACTGCTGCTTCAGGGGATTCACATCAGGTCATGTGGTTCAGAGTGAATCCATTTCAATCGTTTACAGCAAAGCCAACCTAAGATAATTCAGATGCATTTCGCACTTATATTTAGTGTCCGGTGGGATCAAATCACCCAGGCAAGATGCTCGTGCACCTTGTCTATAGGGTCTCTTTTTGGTTATGGTCTACAAATCTCATCAGGGATGCCAAAGGTGGTTGCTTTTTGTGGCCCATTTAAGGTTTTGAAGCTGCTTCATTCCAGCTGTAATGCACAATTTTTGGCCCTTTCCTTGTACCAATCAGCTTGGGAATAACATAGAAAAGTAGTTTCTTTTTGTTTTAGGAGCTCTTGTCTTTGTCAGATTACATTAAATAATTTATTTTGGCAAACAGCAGAAAGTTCTGACATGCAAATAAAGCTTCTTGCGGGCATCTTTTTTTCAGACAGATGAGCTGGATGACGATGATGGAGCCCGACCACTGGCTGAGTCGCTGCTCTTGGCAATCGCTGACCTGCTCTTCTGCCCTGACTTCACTGTGCACAGTCACAGAAGAGGCCCTGTGAGTACCTAATGTCCTAAACACTGTGCAATCTAATTTAAAATGCCATTCATTTGTCATTTCCCCAGCAATAGCAGTGTCAGGAGTACTTTAATAGTTTCTGTCTTGTCCGAGCCTCAGTCTAATCTCGTCTCATGATTGAAAGGTAGGAGCTATTTTCGTAGCACTGTTTCCTTCTTCCTGATCCGAAGTCGCCTCACTAACCTGTCCCTCGAGTTTTGCTGAAAGTAGAATGCAGAGATAGCGACAGGTTTCTCCACTGGTCACACCAGGAAGACATCAACTTTCCTCTTTCAGAATGTAAAGAATTTCTAGCCAGGCAGCCGCCGCAAATGCGCAGCGCTTTTTTTATTTCACATGTTGACTGTAAAATGAACTGTAGAACAATTATATTTTAAAGGAGGAGAAAGCGAGGCTTTCTTTTCCCAAGATTGAGACCAACACATTATATGCTCCTTAGAGTGAATTAGTGTATGTCCACTAAAGAGGGTCTTTTTAATGCCATGTTTCTTGTTTAGCCATTAGCTAATGTTTAAAGTGGACTCATTTGGTTAAATGAAAGAAATTCAAGTTGAAGTGTTTATTGTGACTATTTCCAGGACTCAGTGGAGAACATGCAGTCTTTAGACAGCTGTGAGTACATCTGGGAGGCTGGGGTGGGATTTGCACAGTCCCCACCCCTTAACTACATCCAGGACCTCAACAGGTAGGTTTGGTTTATATTTCTGCACCTGACAACAACTAAATCACAGAGTCAGAATCATTTCCCCCTTTCTGTCACACGATGATCCTTTTTTTTTTTTTTTTAACTTTCAGGGCAGAGTTGCTGAGATTGTTACTAACCTGCTTCTCAGAGGCCATGTACCTGCCTCCTTCACCCGACAACAGTGTCCTAAACCCCTGGGTCACATTCTTCTGCTCCACAGAGAATAGGTAACAGGCCATTTTAGGATTGTCCACATGCAGTCAGATACCTTAATTGATTTAAATTCCCTCTATATATTGAGGAGAACTCAATATATTGAGTTTGAGGAAAACTCAGTATATAGACTCATCACATTCAGTGCGATGTATATTTCATGTGTTGATTTTTAACCTTGGTACTTATGCCTTACAGCTAATAAAACCCAAGTTCAATTTATTTAAAACTTAAATTCTTAAGTGAAATCAATCGGAAAAGTCCTGCAATGAACTGGTGACCTGTCAATGCTTACAAACATTTCACAGTTGTTTGTTCACATCATTTTGTCAACATGGATGAGTTTTTCTTTTCCTTCTGTAGTTAACACAGTCGGCAAACAGAACATGCGGAGAAAGTGTTTACTGAGATTCACTTTTTGAGTGGGTCTCTAACAGTCTTTTCATATTTTTTTTTTCTTCTTTAGACATGCTCTTCCTCTTTTCACATCTCTCCTCAATGTGGTCTGTGCTTATGACCCGGTGGGCTACGGTATCCCCTACAACCACCTGCTGTTCGCGGACTACCGGGAGCAGCTGGTGGAGCAGGCTGTACAGATTCTTATTGTGACACTAGAGCACGATGGAGGAGTTCCCCGACCTGCTGCTTCATCATGCAGCATAGAGGAGCTAGAGGTACAACAAGAGTGCAACAAAGGCCGATAACTTGTTGACAATATTTCATTTTATATCTTTTTGTGAAAAAAAAAAAAAAAAAAAAAAAAATCTGTCTGCAGAATGCTGGCCCTGAAAACCTATTTGTCAATTACTTGTCAAGGATTCACAGAGAAGAGGTTTGTTATTTTTAAAACAAAAGTAAACATTTTTGATCAATTTCTTTCTTTTATTGAAAGTTATCTTTACACTCCTCCATCGGTAGGACTTTGACTTTGTGCTGAAGGGGCTCGCTCGTCTACTGACCAATCCCCTGGCTCAGACGTACCTGCCCCACTCCACCAAGAAAATTCAATTCCATCAAGAGCTGCTGGTGCTTTTCTGGAAACTCTGTGACTTCAACAAGGTTGAAGAGCACTCAAATAAAGTGAAACATTAGTGGAGTCTCTCTCTCTCTCTCTCTTTTTTTGTTAAGTAACAAACTTTTACTGTATGATTCACTCAACAGAAATTCTTGTTTTTCGTCCTGAAGAGCAGTGATGTGCTGGATGTTCTCGTTCCAATTCTCTATTACCTGAATGATGCCAGGGCAGATCAATGTAAGTTTGGGATTTTATGCTACAGGCCAACACCAAGTAATGCATTAAGTTATGTGCGATGCCACATGAATTACTTTTCTTACTTTACTTTTCTGTTAACACCAAAAACAATAACAAATCTTTCCCTTCCATGGCAACAGAGCATGTGGAACAGTTTAGGTAAAAGCATATTCATATGTCAAATGCCTCAACTCCTTTAGTATGTTGTGTTCTGGTTGCAGCTCGTGTTGGACTCATGCACATCGGTGTGTTTATTTTGCTCCTCCTGAGCGGGGAGAGAAATTTTGGTGTGCGTTTGAATAAGCCGTATTCTGTCCATGTTCCAATGGACATCCCGGTGTTCACAGGGACGCACGCAGACCTGCTAATAGTGGTGAGACGGGATACTGCTTCCTGAAAGCTAACAATTACTGCTGATTGGAGTCATGTGAAGTCTCACTGTTTCTGTCTGTCTTCTAGGTTTTTCACAAAATTATCACCACAGGACACCAGCGCCTCCAACCTCTTTTCGACTGCCTGCTCACAATTATTGTAAATGGTAGGTTGGCGTCTTTCTTTTTATTATTTTTTTTCTGAAATCGTATAACATTCAAATGTTTTAGGCTTAATGTCACGAAGGAGTTCTCACATTTAACTGAGTTAAATGGGAATTCTCCAAGTATTGTATCTTCTCTTCTTGTTACTTGCAGTTTCCCCCTACCTGAAGAGCCTGTCCATGGTAGCAGCCAATAAACTACTCCACCTGCTGGAGGCCTTCTCCACCGCCTGGTTTCTGTTCTCTACCATTCAGAACCACCACCTTGTCTTCTTCCTTCTTGAGGCTTTCAACAACATTATCCAGTACCAGTTTGATGGTAAGCTTTGTCCATTCTGCGCCTGCATGTTGCTGAAATGCTTTAATTTTGCATGTCTATTTACATAATATTTTGTATCTCTCTGCCAGGAAACTGCAATCTTGTCTATGCCATCATCCGCAAGCGCAACATATTCCACCAGCTGGCCAATCTGCCCTCTGACCCCGCTACAATCCAAAAGGCTTTGCAGAGGAAGAAGAAGTCACCAGATGTGATTTCCCGCACAAGCTCCCAAGAGACTGTGTCCATGGAGGGCTCCCACCCCGCGGTGCCAGCAGAACCGGGTACACTGAAGGCCAGCCTAGTCGCTATGCCAGGTACTTTCATTTCGACTGAATACTTTGGATTCAGTCATTTCATAATTAATATAAAAGCTTCCCTAGTTTTATGGTCCCTCCTCTTGGACCTTAAATAGTTAAATGTTTTATGAACCACTGTTTTGTTACAGCTATGCTTGTAAAGAAATTCCTCCTTTTTAAGGCTCACTGTTTTCCCCGCTGAACTAGAACACCAGCTGCTGCTCGGAGGCCTCAATCATCCTATGTGTTGAATAATGCAACAATTTTTAAACCGTATGACATATCTGGATTCAGATATGTTTGTGAAACAAGGAGTTCTGAAACGTTTCTTTTTTCTTACTTTATTTTTGTTTTTTTACAAAGGCTTCAATATATAAACCCAATTTTACATTTTGACTGAACTGCAGAATTTCAAACGTTTTGTGGATGATAAATTGTTGAACACTCACCAGATGGTGACTGGACTGTGTCACCTCTTGCAAAAAGTTACAAAAGGTTTTATGTACAAAAATATGTAAGAAAATCAATCCAGGTAATATAGATGGATCTAAATTTAGCTGCGTAAATTGCAACTCCATTCTATTTAACACAATGGGTTGCCATGCATATGCTTTTTTAATTATACCTATTTTAGCTTCAAATTACTAAGAGCTAGGATTATAGATATGAACACATCTATTACCTATAAAATATAGATCAAACCATGCAGTAAGGTTTGTCATGAAGTAAAGGTTCAATTGTAGGATCTCCTTTTTATAACTTCAATCTGTATTAGCGGCTCTCCTTGCAGGAGCCTAAGATAGCAATCCCATTCTTGAAGATTACATTTTATTTTCAAATTTAAAAAGCCCAAATTGCTTTCTGTTTAGTTGGTTTCCAATTCTGCATTCAGTTGAACTGAAAAGTCAAATGATCCTTGGAAAGTTGGAGCTACCAAAGCTGCTCTGTCTTGAATATCCAATATGGCAACTATATTTATTAGCACTTTTTACACAGTCCGTATCTCATTAGATCAAGGATGTCCAGCTGATTCTCCAATGTTTTTGACCAGTGCCACCTCATTGATTATTGTTAAGCCATTGACTTCTTTCAGGCATAGATAAGTTGACTGAGAAGTCTCAGGTATCCGAGGACGGGACCATGGTGTCAATCCCAAAGTTAGACTCTCCACGGACGGTCCACTCAGACCAAAGTGCAGCCGCTGGGACCAGTGACACAGAGTCAAACTCAGGCAGAGACAATGAGGTAAGTGCTTTGTTATTGTCTCCATGTGTTGTCCATGAATTTAATGTCAAATGTTTCCTTGGTGTTACCAGGATGTTTTCTACACTGAAGCAGAGATGGAAAGAAGGCGTTTGTCAAGTGCCTCTTCGACATCGTTATGGACTCCTACCCCAGAATGGGTGAGCATACTGTAAAACCGTAGTTATTAGATAAACGTTTAGAATTTTTTTTAACTATGTAAACAAGTAATTATTTCCTTTTATCCCAGATCCTATCTTGGAAATGCAAGTTGCCCCTTCAGACTATCATGCGTCTTCTACAAGTACTAGTTCCCCAGGTGGAAAAGATCTGCATTGACAAGTTGGTTTCATGTCCTGAAATGCAAAAGTCTCCTTGAACCTTTTGATAAATATTATCAGAAAAAACCCCCCAAAAAAACACGTTCCGTTTCTCTCCAGGGGTCTAACAGATGAATCAGAGATCCTGAAGTTTCTTCAGCATGGCACGTTAGTGGGCCTGTTGCCGGTTCCTCACCCCATCCTCATCAGAAAGTATCAGGCCAACGCTGGCACTGCTATGTGGTTTCGTACCTACATGTGGGGAGTTGTTTACTTACGGTAAGTCAAGTTTGTATCATAACTGTAGACCACTTATGATACAAAGAATATTTAGGAAACCAGGCAATGCTTAAAATATTTTGATAACAGCATACAATGAGCTGTTTAAATTTTGAAAATCTGAATCTCTTGAGCTTAAAGAGTTAATATGACTTGTATAATAGGCATGTGAATCAAATATGATGATCATGCAGATGCTTTTAACTCTGAATGGTTTGTCGCCAATTTATTTTTGAAGTTATGCTGCGTTTCTCTTTCTGGAGACGTGTGCTATAATGAAAACTATAGGCTTTCAGTGAAGAAAAATCTCTGGCATCCATGATTTAAAATCTGAATTACAAGTCAAAGTGTATGGTTGAGCTTTGGGCCTTAAGGAAATACATAGCTGTGATAAAGATTGCCTTGTCTCCTGTTGACACCACATGGTTATCATGTAAAAAAAAAGATGTGTGGGACCAAATACTAAGCTTTATGGGATTCTCTGCTATTTTTAAAATGATGCCAAATAATAATTTCCTGATTTAATTAATTTTCTATCAGGATCTTCCGCCTCTGCTGATTAAACTATTTGTTATCTGTGTTTATTTATTTTTTGTAGCAATGTGGATCCTCCCATCTGGTATGACACTGACGTGCGCCTTTTTGAGATCCAGAGGATGTAAGCTAACCGTTTGATGACTGAAAAATGAACTGCTCTTATTCTAGAAGTATCTGCTGGTTTCCTGGAAAAAAACCCCCCAAAAAACTCACTGTGTTAGACCTGTCTTCTAATTATTACGCTTGCACCAAACACTTTCTGACCTGGAAAGATGAAAGTTGTATGAAGTATTGTCAATGTCCATAAACAACTATGTTTGAACATTTCTTTACGACTTTGAGACAGCAGAATGTCTGTTAAAGCACTGAGAAGAATGAAGCGTTTTCAAAAAGCAAAGAAGTGTAACAGAAATATTTAACTTTTGTCATATTTATTATAGAGGATGTGGCGCTTTACAGCAAAGGCATGTAAATTATCTTCGATGATAATTTACATGCCAGTACTAATACTGTGTTAGTATTTCTAATTATTTATTGTATTTCCGATGCTTTAAAGTTAACTTACACTTCACTGACTTGTCTGTTCAGATTGTGGTTTAATGTAATGTTTCAGATATGGAGATGTTTTTTTATGTAAATGACCAAGAGGTTTATTTTAGACTTTTTGTTTTGACTTCTTGCTTTGATTTGTGAACCTTGCAGTGCTTGACTTTAAAACTGTATTTTCTTGCATTGTCCTGAAAATATATATTACTATGGCTCTGTGAACTATGTGTTGCTGTTGGTATGCTTTGCAGAAAAATGCTTTAGCGTGTCCTCAGATATATAAACTGCGTACATATGAGCTCATAACCTTGAGCTATTGTTTACCAAATGAATGTGGAATTTCCATGTTAGCCACTAGATGGAGCCACAATACCTTTTGACTCGGGTTTCCCAATCATTTGAAAATGTTATGAATTTTTGAATTATAGAGTTGGATGAACGATTATATATATATATATACAGAGTACAGACCAAAAGTTTGGACACACCTTCTCATTCAATGAGTTTCCTTTATTTTCATGACTATTGACATTGTAAATTCACACTGAAGGCATCAAAACTTTGAATTGACACGTGGAAATATGTACTAAACAAATAAGTGTAAAACAACTGCAAATACGCCTTATATCGTAGTTTCTTCAAAGTAGCCACCTTTTGCTGTGATTACTGCTTCGCACACACTGCATTCTCTTGATGAGCTTCAAGAGCTAGTCACCTGAAACGGTTTTCACTTCACAGGTGTGCCCTGTCAGGTTAATAAGTAGAATTTCTTGCCTTATAAATGGGGTTGGGACCATCAGTTGTGTTGTGCGGAAGTCAGGTGGCTACACAGCTGATAGTCCTACTGAATAAACTATTAGAATTTGTATTATGGCAAGAAAAAAACAGCTAAGTAAAGAAAAACGAGTGGCCATCATTACTTTAAGAAATGAAGGTCAGTCAGTCTGAAAAATTGGGAAAACTTTGAAAGTGTCCCCAAGTGCAGTCGCAAAAACCATCAAGCGCTACAAAGAAACTGGCTCACATGAGGAC
>CAEGAD010073405.1:0-51303 GCA_903067055.1 Poeciliopsis paucimaculata
TATATTTATATAGATATATATAATTTTTTTTTACATTTTGTTATTACTTTGACATGCGGTGACAGTTTGTGGGAAGTGCAGGTGATTATTATATTTTAGACTTCTGACTGCTCAGCTTTTGAGTGAATTAAAGTCTCTGTGAGCTTTACCTGCATAAAGGACAAATAAAAAAGATACATTGTCTTGTAATAAAATGTAGTTTTAGTAAATTCTTGTTGACTTTGGTGCATTAAATAGTTTGTATTTAAATATTGATACCAAGACTTTTGGCAGTTCTGGTGTGAAAAGTATGACATGGGGAGCTGAAGCCTGCTTTGCATCAACGTTGATGATGAATACATGAAGCAAAATGGGAGGCGTTATGTATCCAAACATTTTACTTTTCTGATAAAAGGTATTTGCCTATTCACATATTTTATTAATAACATCAAATTAGGTTCATAGTTAAAAGTATCTTAACTAGGTACTTACTTTGTTAGGAAGTATTTGAAACTACTATTTATCATGAATGCTATGTATATACCACCATTTTACTTCTATTTTTACTTTTTGCAAAAATAGGATGCATACATCTTCTTCCATGGGATGTTGATATTTATGAAAGAGCACATTGCTTTCAACCCAATGACAAGAAAATTGGAACAAAAGTAAAATACCGGTACTTTTAGTGGCAATTTCAATAAAATTATTCAAGGGAAAACCCTGAAAATCTGCAAAAACCCCATTTTTTAGTATATCTAAATTTAAAAGCATTATGTTGACTCTTTGTCATTTTTAGCTAAAGTTACGAGTCATTGTAAGATGCCCAAACAGCCATCTGCGGCTTTAAAGCAGGTCAGACACCTTAGACAGAGGATGCAGAATACAGTACTAAACAGAGACACAGGAGCTGTTTGCCGTGGTGACGCTTTAGGGGACGAGAGACGAGTCTGATTTAATAACATACAGACTTTATTGATGTGGATTTGAACATACTTTCATGCTTAAGAGGAATTTTGCAACAACACGCTGAAGTTGGAAATCTCAGTACGAGGCCTAGAAGGGCTGTAACAGATTATATAATTAGTATCAAAGTATTAAAAACACGCAGCCATGTAGGGTAATATACTCGTTTTGAAACGGTAACAAGTTAACTTAGTCTTCGTAAACGATGTTTTATCTTCGGCAGAAAAGCAGCGCCTGCATTACGTAAGGCAGATGTGTGGCGAGAAAGGAGGAAACAGAAGTGCCAGTGTAGCGGAAGTGGTACTGCCCTGAACGCTGAGCGAGACGGAGGACGGAGGCTGAATCGTACAGAGAGTGAAAAAAACCCGACAAAAAAAGCAGGATTAAAAGTCACCAATTTTGTAAGTGTAATAACCTAGCGCGTCTTAATATCGCACGATAGCACTACCTTTTCATTGGTAATTCGGCGGGAGAAGAGCTGTTTTTCATCGTGTGCGGCTGGATCCTGTTGAGAAGCCATCATAACCGAGAGGCTAGGCTAGCTGCTAACCGACGGTCGGATTCCATGACACTTTGTTCTGACAGGCTCGGCAGCCTGGGCGGGCCGAGTCTTACGGCTGGGAAAAATACGCTAAAACGTTCACGTAGCTCACCGAATTGCCACCATTTGTTCTCGTCTGGTTTAACAGTTCCACAATTAGAATCGTTGCTGTCCCGTTCTTGTTTTAAATAATTTAACGTGGCCGTTGAAATTTTCTCTACTGGCCTAGCAAAGACAGCGGCAGCCAGGCGACGGTAGCTAGCCAACTGTTAGCTTCTCCATTCGTTTTGCGTTATTACGACAGATTAGCTCCCTGCGCGTTCTCTGGTCAATTAAGGACACACCCTTAAATGTAATCTAATAGAAAACTTAAACCACTTCTGGCGTATTTTTCAAAATAGCGTTAATATTGGGCCATTAAATACGGCAGCCCGCTAGCGCTACTAGCAACCTCAGGGGAGGGCATTAAAGGCTGACCCGGGAAAGCTTCGCTTGGTTTTGTAGATTAGGGGATTAATTCGAAATATATTGATCCAATAAAACACTAACGAGTGTTAAATTTAAGCACCTTACACCTGTGTGTGTTGACGAGCGAGCACACAGCAGGTTTGGAATGTAAGAGTAGAATCAAGATTGAGGAGCGCTACCAACGAGCTAACAGCTAAACCTTAGCTAGTGATGTGTATGGCTGACCCAGTTGCCAGGGAGCCCGTTTCAAACTTATACATAATTTCTGTATAACATAATAGTTTTTACCAAAGAGCTAGCAAACTCTGGTAATCTCAACAGAAAGTTCTGATTATTCCATAGAAATGTGAACTGTCCACCTTAAAATATGATCACCCATGTGTACTCTTCACATGTCTAGCTCTTGACATTGCCTCTTCTTTTTTTCCAGTCTAGAAAATGGATAAGAACGACCTGGTACAGAAGGCCAAGCTTGCTGAGCAGGCTGAGCGCTACGATGACATGGCTGCAGCCATGAAGTCAGTGACAGAGCAAGGCGCAGAGCTCTCGAATGAGGAGCGCAACCTTCTCTCTGTGGCCTACAAGAATGTGGTTGGGGCACGTCGTTCATCCTGGCGTGTAATTTCCAGCATCGAGCAGAAGACTGAGGGCAATGACAAAAAACAGCAGATGGCACGTGAATACCGGGAGAAGATAGAAACTGAACTGCAAGAAATCTGCCATGATGTGCTTGTAAGTGTTTAATTGTGAGAACTGTGCCCTTTCTTGTATTCAAGGTGATGTTTCTAAACTGGTTATCTCATGTATTGATTTCAGGGGCTACTGGACAACTATCTCATTGCCAACGCATCTGCTGCTGAGAGCAAGGTGTTCTACCTGAAGATGAAAGGCGACTATTATAGATACCTTTCTGAGGTTGCATCTGGGGACTCTAAGAAGGGTAATTATATTACTTTAACATTGCGTAACAATGTTTGACTTGACTTGAAAATAGGGACATGAAATTCCTGATTCTCAAAAGAATGTTTTAATAAAACAATCACATTCCTGTCAAACTGGAAATATCCCTTTAACAGACTCTTTTCTGCTTCAAAATTCAGTCACTTTTATACTTTGGTAATATTTTCTTAACTGAAATCAAAGGAAAACACAAAACGTCTCATAACTTGAGTTGGATGCTACTTTGCTGTTTGAGACATTTTTATGTAAACTTTTTAAAGTGTTGTGCTTAGACAGCATATTAGTTTATTTGCTTTTTTGCTCCTCTCATGTCTACCTTAAAAGTTTGTCAATAATTGACAATTTCATTTTTTTTCTGCTAATACAGAGACGGTGGACAATTCCCAGCAGGCGTACCAGCAAGCTTTTGACATTAGCAAGGGGGAGATGCAGCCAACACACCCCATTAGGCTTGGCCTGGCCCTCAACTTCTCAGTCTTCTATTATGAAATCCTCAACAACCCAGACAAGGCCTGTAGCCTGGCTAAGACGGTATGAACCAAACCCTAATAACAATCTACTTTTAGTCTTTTTTATTTTTATTTTTATTTTAATGTAAGACTATGGCAAACTGATTAACGATCAGTTTTAAATTGAACAATTTGGAGATTGTATAAATCAGAGGAAATTAGACCATCTACTGTCTTTGTGGAAGTTTTAAGTTTTGTTTTTTTTTTTGTTTTTGTTTTTTCTATCAGGCATTTGATGAAGCAATTGCTGAACTTGACACTTTGAACGAGGACTCTTACAAAGACAGCACCCTGATCATGCAACTACTAAGGGACAACCTGACTGTGAGTTCCATATTTGGGATATCCTGTGTGATCTTGATGTCTTTCCCAACAAATATTTCTCTAACTTTTCTCTTGCTTTCTTTCTCCAGCTGTGGACATCAGAAAACCAGGCAGATGAGGGAGAGACCGGAGACGGGGAAAACTAATGGAATTGCACTGTTAATCCACCTACACTCTTATCTTAAACACAGACAGCTTATATACATCCCCCCCTCCACTCCATCAGCCCCTCCCACTTCTGTATGACAAGCAGCCTGAATTGCTCCTGACCAACTAGTTTACCCCTCTCAGTTCACTGTGAGGTGACAGGGTAATTTTCAGTTGTTAGCAGATTCAGTCACTTTGTGGAAACATGTTGTATTGATTAGTGAGTCCATGTTGCTGTTGTTTTTGTCAGCTTCGTGTGTAGGTCTGTATGTAGTGAGTGTGAAAGTGCGAGTGAGTGTGAAATGATTGTGTATGTGTGTTTCTGGGGGGGAGGGGGGTGTTGTGAATTCGAATCGTCCTTCCAACTTCCTTTGTCCCAGCTAGTTTGGTGTGCATTTTTCATCCCTTTTTTTTTTTTGTTTTTTTGTTACTTTTCTTATTTGTTATTCCTCATGATATTTGCAGGTTTTATTGTATGGTAATTAAACTGGCAGTTGATTTCCACCAAACACTGTGATGGTAGGCTTTCCATTTGCTTCACAGCCCTCTAAATAGTTTTTGTTTTTGTTCCAGACACGTACGATCCTGTATTCAGTTAACTGCAATTCTGCTGTGGGCTCATACAGAAAGGAGGCAGGCTGTATTGTGACACTGACATCTTGGTGTAATATTCCTTGATCATGTTCACAAATTCAGTTTTCAAGTTCTAAGGGACCCCGTAAATTGTCATGATAGATTTGTTCAGACATAAGACATTCCACATTATTAGGCATCTTGAAAACAGCAGTGCTCCTTATTGTTTTTTGAACTAAGTATAGATTGTCATTGTAGTTTTCTCACTGTTCTGGTGCTGCTTGATCTCAGTACAATGAAAATTGTATGCGTAAATGTGGTTCCATGTATTTTGCAAGATTGACTATCATCTGTATGTAAAACCTAAAGTAACCTTTTATTGATGTTAATTGAAAATGTCTTGCCACACTGTATCAACCCTGCTTGCAAAATATTCCTCTTAAAGCGGTTGTTTTCTCCAAAAAAGCTTTTGTGCCTGGCTTTCTCTTGCAGCCTCCTGCATTTTTTTTCCTATTAAGGTAGCAGCATCTGCTTGTTTAAAATTTCATAGAACGAGTTAGACCACAAAAACATAAACCCTGACCTCAGTTTTTACCCAGGTGAATCTCTCAGCTATTAAAGATAGCTGGTGGGAATAATTGCCTCTAAAAATCAGGTTTTAGAAGGTGAAAAGAAGCTCAGTGTCACAATACCATGTATCACCACTACATTCCACATTACTGTAGTTGAAGACACCATTCCACGTTATAGCTGGCGGTCTGTTTACTCTGACAATGCTCCAATAAATTGAAATCTTTTGTTGGGGGAAAAAAAAAATAAAAAAATTATGTCAGTTCATTATTTTGCTTGATGAAAATGCAGTTAGTGAATGTGGAACGAAGCCTGTCTGTATATCAGGTATTTACTTGCTTTGTTTTTACTGACAAGTCTTATGGCTAAAATTTGCTTCTGTAACAGTCTATTACCCAGTGCACACACGTGGTTGTGAAAATTTAGAATAGCTATTAAAAAAGCAGTGATGAAATGGAGATAAACAATGGTTGGTGTAATTCTAGCTTTGTGTTTATGTATCTTAAAACCATTCTAGTTTCACTATACATGTAAGAAATAGGAAAGTGTCAAAGACCATTCAGTGAAATAAAGTTTCGTTTAAGATAAGAGGCAAATTACGTCTTTATTTCTGTTCACAAAGTCCTGTTAATTTTTTTTAATGTATCAAACGCTTGAATATATGAACTAATTCAACTGCATGTATTTTTATTACTAAGCTAAGAACTAGTTTTTATCGCGGAATGTGACGTACTTTCTGTCGGTGCCTTCTCACGTCTTAATTGAAATTCCATTGCGCGGAGCAAGCGTGCAGGTGTTCGGCGATGCTAATTAAATCAAAACAAGCTGAGGTTCACGTGGAAAGTGTTCACAAACTACTGCGCTGAATAAAAAGACATCATCGCTTTAAATGTAAGTTTATTTGGTTTGAAACGTCAAGCTGTATTTATTTGTAGAATTTTGCTAGCTTCTTTCAGTGTATGATGCGCACGCGGAGTAACAAAATTTAGCTAACGACTGTTTTAGCTTAATGTTTTTTTTCTATGATAAAGTTGTTGCTTGTACCGTTAGCTACATAATTAAAAAATTAAAAGTGTTTGCTTCCCCGTTTTTATGTTAAGATGATAGTTTTATCTAAATATTTCAGCTGGAAATCTGCTGTCCACAACTACCACCGAGTATCGGGCTGCTTCTTTAGCGCTTTACGTTTTAATGTGAAATCCTCTTAATGTTACCAGAACGTTTCTAGTTGAGTGGAAAAAAGTCTCCACTCAACAAATCTTTGAATTCTCTTTAAATTTAGTTTATACCGAAGTGTCTACATAAATGAGAATAAAATCAAGTTTATTCAATAAAAAAAATAAAATAAAAAAAAGTTTAGATTACTCTATTTTAAGCCTTTCACTTAACACAGAGACAGTTTCATTTTGACTAAGGCTCACAATAAAAACCGTCTGATATTTAGGAATCGTATATAAACCAAATTAACAAGTGATTTCAATACCGAAATGTTGGCCCCCTGAAAGGATGTGTATGTGCTGCTATATACACTAAATATCTGGTCCTGCATGAATTGCTACATCAATGCAGCAGAATGGATTAAGGGGGAGATCGGCTCTTGTAGATGCACCGATTGCAGTTTCTGGTCGATTATTGATCTTTAAGAAGCCTGACTGCCAATTCCGAAATTTTTAGTGTTTGAAATGTTGCTAAATATAGCAAGAAATTCACTGAGCTGACAACAGTGGGGTGATCATTGCTAACTACAAATGTGGCTACATGAACTGGTGAGTAGGTCTGTCGGTCAGACCTCTCTCAGAGCAGAGCAAAAGAGGACAGTGTAAGATCGTCTTCACATGGCCGATCACCGATCTTCCAAAATTAAGAAAATTGGGGGCCAATTTACTAGAATGAACACATGGTTGGTTTGAAATATCCACTACTAGATGAAAAACAATCTGTATTCTGAATTGGCAGAATATTTGTCTTAATCCATAAAAATGTGATGGTTCCTATTCAAGGCAGGTTCTTAAACTTGCTGTTATATCTGACATGTTTTCAGTGGATGGTATGGTGAGAAATTTGGCTCATTGTTTTAAAATATGTATTAGTTCTATACTTTAAAAATGAAGCAAATTAAAACACCTACGCATTGTGGCAATATAAGTTTTAGAAATATATTCACATTCATTACAAAAAAAGTTATTGGGTAAGACCATTTTGCTTATTAGTCAACTACAATGATACCATGTTTAATAAACATGGTAATTGATATTGGTGTGTTTGGCAGTGTGCGCAGATGCCACGTCTAGCATCTCCATAAAGGTAATCTATGGAAAATATGAGGTAATGTAAGATCGCATGGTAGACATCTTTGCTGAGTTTGGACTTTAGAAAAAACAGTGGCTTCATACAAGCAGGTGACATTGCTGCATAAACCAGTGTCATGTTTAAAGTCTTTACACAGACTTTAAACTAAACATTAGTGAATTGATACTGTGTCACTGAATACTGACATCTGTTGGACATTAAAAATCCCTACAGGCAACATAGTTGACAGGCTGATTAGATGACCTAGTCTATACAATAAGATTTTACTCATTGTATTTTATTGTATATTCTATATTGTATTATGTCATATCTTAAATTACATTCAAAATATATTTGATATTCTTAAGACACAGTCAATAAATAATGTGAACATGTAGCATAAAGTGAAAGTTTAAGTGAACTTGTTTGGAATGAGGATGCTTGTGGACTAGGGTTTTTTTTCCCCACAAATTTTCATTTAAAAAAAAAAAAAGGTTTTTCCAACATTTTGAAATTTAGTCTGTTACGCTTTTTTGACACTTCTCCTGCTGTAGAAAAAAATTAAGTAAACAATACATTTATATAAAATAATTTGTATAAAAAGCAACTGAGTAATTTGTAGACTGGCTGTGTGCCTGAGTTTATCCTAGGCGTATTTGGGACTTCATTCTGATGCCTGGCCCTATAATGCCTCAGCATTGAGGAGGTGAATTTATTTAAGTAAGACAGTTCTGTCAAAGACATGCAACACTTAATCTGCAGAACATAATATGAAGGTAAACTAATCTCAGTGTGGAAGCACTCAAATGTTTGGACAAACCGAGTTTAAAAATAGCAGGTGAAAATGTCACCGAGTGTAAGGTCATGAAATACTGAAGTACCAGTAAAACATGCAATAGTTTCCCTGAAGTAAACTAGCAATGCGTTCTACTCTCCATAACCCCCTTTTGTTTTTTTCATCCAGCTGGTACACAACATGAACAGCAGTGGTCCAGCGTATCCTCTGGCCTCTTTATATGTTGGGGACCTGCACCCTGATGTTACAGAAGCCATGTTATATCAGAAGTTTTCTCCTGCTGGACCCATCATGTCAATTCGCGTGTGCCGGGACATCATCACCCGCAGATCCTTAGGCTACGCCTACATAAACTTCCAGCAACCAGCTGACGGTACTGCTGCTTTCATTTAAATACAGTTGGGCACAACTTATGTACAGTCCTGGTTTGAATCTGATAGAGTGGAGGTTTTCAAAGTGTGGGAGAGCTAGCCTTCCCTCTGAGAGCAAATGAACAACTGTCCCCTGATATTTCTATTATTTTTCTTATTGCTCTTTCTATATTTTGAGATTTACTTGCTTAAGCAATATCACTTAAGCATGATGGCCTAAATTCTTCATCAGCATATCATCAGTTCTGCATAAGCATGATAATGAGCCATTCGTTTAAGAAGGGCTGCATCTAAAAGTTGCAAGGTGATGGACTTTCTAATCCAGATCTACAGAAATGTTTTAATACATGAATGCCCTTAATTATTTTATTAAGCTTAGCAAAGACAGACTGTAAATTAGAAAACATTTGCAAGAGGGTACAGTATTACATCTGTATGTAAAGTTGTGGCTTATTTTTGATACTTCTTCCTTCCTCATCGTGTTTTAATATTTTAAAACAATTTTTAGCGGAGTGTGCCCTAGATACGATGAACTATGATGTCATTAAGGGTCGACCCATTCGGATAATGTGGTCTCAGCGTGACCCAGGTCTCAGGAAGTCCGGTGTGGGAAACATCTTTATCAAGAACATGGATGAGTCAATTGACAACAAGGCGCTGTATGATACCTTCTCTGCCTTTGGCAATATTTTATCCTGCAAGGTAGGTCTTTTTTTTTTTTTTTGAAAATTGTTAAAATTTTGCTAAATTTACTAAATTGCTCAATTTTCTTTAGCATGACTCAAAATATCTGGATATTTGTAGGTTGTCTGTGATGAGAAAGGATCAAAAGGCTATGGCTTTGTTCACTTTGAGACTCAGGAGGCTGCAAATCGGGCCATTGAAACAATGAATGGGATGCTTCTGAATGACAGAAAAGTGTGAGTAAACTTTCACTGAAACTGCTTTTGCAAATAAGTCCATCGGAGGGCTACAGTCTCACTTGTTGCACTGGTGGCACCTAACTTATTTTTTTCAGTGAGACACAACTATACTGAGGTGCATTCAATTTCTCAGTTTCTATCCTCCTTTCTAGTGGTACTGCGTCAGAAATGATTGTCTTGAATGCCTTTGAGAGGCTGGTTGTTATGCATCATTTTGGCTCTTTTTTTTTTTTTTCTAAGCCCTGCAAGCTGGGCTAACCAGTGTCTTCAAAATGTCCACATTGTGACCTAAAAAGGCCACAATGTGTACCTTTTCTGGTCTAAAGAAGATTCATAACATTACCAACGCCAGAGAAATCCTCTAGCGTTAGGTGGTTTTTCCTTGTGGTCAATATGATATGCATTTCAATTCCATCCATGATACATTAAAGAAATAGAGTAGTTAGGATTCTATTCTATCCACCCATAATTCACTTAGTGAAAATCTATCATCAGGTGATTTCGTATGGCTACGTTGAATTAATATGCACTGAGATGAGGTCCAAACCCATTCCATATTTTATTTTTTTATTGGGGCTCTTTTTCCTATCAGTGGAGCTGCTCCACAGCAGAGTTAGCAAAAGAGACGTACAAAAATTTATTCACAGACCTAAGTTCATGTTTTAGTCCAGTAGATTAGCTTCTGTCGTTTGATGAATTTTAAAACTAACACAACTTGTCACAGCTGCTCTACTGATGCACTTGCGATGTACATGGATGGTTTGAATCATAATCTTAACATCTGTAATTTCCTCCGATTCTTATTGAGAGTTGATCATATCACCTGTGGCTGGGGAGACAAATGATCACCTTACTTTATGAATACAAAATGCCATGTCTAAGGGAAGCTCTGATTGTTGTTGTTGATCTACCTTGAATGAGAGCATAAAATACAGTTTAGCAGAAATGCAAAAAGTTAGGCGCACCAGTGCAATCAAGGAGAAAAAAGTGATTGCAATCCAAAGACTTTGTCATATGTGTGACCAGATTGGTCACTCATGAACCCTTTTGTCTAAACCAAGCCAGGCAAATAAGTGAGCAGATTTTAATTGTGCTGCTTTTTTAAGAGAGAATTTTTGCAGATGATTTCTCCATGTGTCTTTTTGTTGTTGTTGTTTACTCAGTCAAAAGACAGGTAAAAAGGAATCTGGCATTATCAACCCAAAGGACCGTTTCCTGTGGGAAAAATGTCAGTTCTCCCAGCTTAGGTCAGCAAATAGGTAGGATCTTTGTCTAGGTTTGTTGTTCATGTTTGTATTTTAATTAGCCAAGAAGGTAAAACTGATACACAAACTATTTGAACGCTTTAATTAAACCATATTAATTCTGAAGTATGAAGTGTTGTAATTTATGGATTGCTAAGATATTGTTACATTTTGCCATTACAACCAAAATCCTCGTATTTTATGTGAGACCTAAGCACAAAGGAGTGCTTAGGTCTACTTTGGAAGGAAAGTGATAAATACTTTTTAAAACTCTTCTAAATTAAAGTCTACTCTCTTCAGTAAATGCAGTGTTCAAACACCTTGTGCTGTCATTACCACTAGTGGTGAGTCAGACTCCAAGGCAGGGATGTCCAAAGTGTGGTTGTGTATGGCCCTGATCAGTGTTGACAACTAGCACAAAATACGTATGCCAACAAAGGTGATTGATGCAGATAATGTTTGTTAAAAATGTTTATGTGCATGATTTTTTTTTTTATTAACCTTTCTTTATTTTTTCACTTTAATTTAATAGTAAATTGGACCACAAATGTGCAGCTGATTTCTGTGTCTTTTAAGCCTAACAATTGTAGTGCACATGACAAGGCATCGTTTGATGGCAGTTGATTGCACTAGATTTTCTTTAGGGGTGTTGGAGATGCCTGAATACAAGTAATAACACTTGTGAAACCATTTATTATTTTTCTCCCACTTTTCAATTATGCATTGATTTGTCACCTAAAAATAATATAGTAAATTATGCTGAAGTTTGTGGAAAAAGTATGGAAATTGAGTGTCCAGAAATCACTCCTAATTTTAAGATTTAAAAAGTTCATAATTTAAGAAAAGCTCAGACCCAGATTTATTCAAACTGGGTCTGATTTTTAGATAAAAAAAACAAACAAAAAATGCTTTGACAGTTTTAGTTCAAGTTTTTATACACAAAGTTGTCAAAAATGTATTAAACAATCTGTATTCAATGTAAATAATCCAATTCACATTTTAAAACCTTTAGAATATTTGAATTGAGTCTAATACGAGTTGGTCTAGAAACCACAAAATGTCAATACTGAATCATAATCCAACCTCAGCTTGATTAAAAATATTGTACATGTAAATCTGACATATTTTTGCCTTTAATTTGTTGTCATCTGGTTGGGTTCCTTGGCTCTGTCTCCAGGTTTGTTGGCCACTTCAAGTCTCGCAAAGAAAGGGAAGTTGAGTTTGGCTCTAAAGCTATGAAGTTTACCAATGTCTACATCAAGAACTTTGGAGACGACTTCACTGACGAGAAACTGAAGGAGGTTTTTTCTGTTTTTGGTAAGAAGATTCACATTCTTGTTGATGACTGGATCTGCCAGGGCAATGTGCTTTATTATTTGTACAACTTAACCTGTTTGCCTTCAGGAAGGACCCTCAGTGTGCGGGTGATGAAGGATGAGAAAGGCCAATCCCGAGGGTTTGGGTTTGTCAACTATGCTCACCATGAGGATGCTCAGAAGGTAGCAAATGCCAACTGTCTTTGTTTTATCAGACTGACTACAAACCAGTTGTCTTTTAAACAATGTACTGTGGCTATTGGTATGAGTATTGTTAATAATTTTGATGTCTAAATGAAATGACGACTTTGATTTGTACTTTCATATAACCTTATTTTAAAAGGTAGTTTTCTGGGAACCAGGACTATTACCAGGGTAGAAATCTACCCCTGAAAGCAGCCCAGGGGAGGAGATGGCTCTATTTTAGATGGACAGTGAACCATATGTGAACTTTTGTGATGGGATAATTAATATCTCTTAATGTATTAATTTTCCCAGCATTTTTTCAGTTGTTTCAGTTTAAATTTCCCTGCATTTACATTTGGCACATATAAACCCAGTCACTCATATTTAACAGTTTATACTTGAATAAAACCATCTAACCTTAGTGGAGATATTTGTTAAATGTATTAAATTAAATACTGATGCTATCTGTGGTTACTAAAGGAATAACGATCAGACCAAAGTTCTTTTCTTTTGTCACGGCTTAAGAACCTGGACGTACAGCTTACCAAAGCAGAAACACGCCAGAAAGTCTAAAGAATATCGGTGCGGGTATAAATCGACAATATATGTTAATCTGCTTTTTATTGTTGAATAAAACCATCTAACCTTTTATTCAAGGTTAGATGCTGAAAAGATGAGGTAACACAATGAAAGAACAGGATTTCTGTGGGGTATCTAAAGAAAGTAAAGTCCAAATTTGAAAATCACAATTTAGGCTACTAAACTACTGAATTATTTTGCTAGTCTTAAATGATTTTAAATGCCTTAAATTTTCTCTCTTGTGTAATGAAATCTACATCCCTTCTGATGAACAGAGAGATGTAAAACTATTATTTAAAGATGCCACGAGTGTCTACAATCAGTGGTGAGAGTGACACTTTGTACTGTTCAGATGAGCTGCCTTTTTGTTGTAGCCCCTCTAAATGGGTTGTTAAAAATGTTAATATGTTTCATGGAGCCAGGCTTTAATTCACCATCATCTGTTATTTATATTAGGTGAAACCTAAGGAGCTTGTCAGTGTTCATAATTGAAAATGGAACAACATAAAGACCATTTAGCATCCCACAGCGGACTCCATTTGGATAGTTTCACTTTCCTGTTCTGGGATCCCTCTGCCATCTTTATTTTTTTATTAACCATCTCTACTTAAGGATGACCACTGGCACCCTCTCCTGGATGGTGGCCACACTACAACGCTGGAGGGTTAAAGTGAATGATATTAACCGATTGGAATTCATTTTAATCTAGTGAACCATTAATCAACAATTAATTGTAAGTTGATTAATTGTTTGCTCCTTCTGCTTTTTTCCCAGGCTGTGGATGAAATGAATGGAAAGGAGCTTAATGGGAAGACCATCTATGTAGGTCGCGCTCAGAAGCGTATGGAGCGCCAGGGGGAACTGAAGCGCAGGTTTGACAAGATCAAACAGGATCGCATCCAACGCTATCAGGTGTGATTGTGTTTGACCCCAGGTTACCAGAATTGTGGATTTAAACAAATTTGACACTTCAAAGATGTTTTGAAGTGTCTGTCAGGAGAATGTTGTTTTTATAACATTCTCTTGAACATTCTCTTAATGTCATTCAAGAGGACACTGAACCATATGTGTTGGATCATAACTGAATTCCCCAGACATGTTTAACATGTCTCTAAATGTGAATGAAAGAAGAAACAAATAATAATTTGATGCTCTTTTTCATGGCTCAGGGGGTGAATCTGTATGTGAAAAACTTGGATGATAGCATAAATGATGAAAGACTCAGGAAGGAATTTTCTCCTTATGGTACAATCACAAGTGCTAAGGTAATATTTATGCAAAATCCACCCAATGATGGCTATAAAAATTATATACATATATATTGACAATTTAGTGCATTGACCATTCATTTTTTTTAACCTATTCTCTCTCACTTACTACAGGTGATGACTGAAGGTGGCCAAAGCAAGGGCTTCGGCTTCGTCTGCTTCTCGTCTCCAGAGGAAGCAACCAAAGCAGTGACTGAAATGAATGGGAGAATTGTTGCGACCAAACCGCTATATGTTGCGCTGGCGCAAAGGAGGGAGGAGCGTAAAGCTATTCTAACTAACAAGTACATGCAGAGACTCGCCACCCTGAAGACCATGAGCAACCCCATCATCGACTCGTACCCCCAGTCAGGATACTATATGACCGTACCACAGGTATGAATATTTGGACTATTAAGAGGAAAATTATGAACATGATTGTCTGATATCGGTCATCTACCCTGTAGAATGTGTCAAAAAAAAAAAACCCAACTCTTCTTTGGTGATGTATCTACCTTTGCTGGCTTAAAAACAGAAAATTTGCATAAGTCTTTTCATAAACTTTGACTTTCTGCCCTGAAAACTCTATCCATCTAAACAGTTTTTTCTATTTAATCCTGTTCATAGTCTCACGGGGATTTGAAATAATCCAGTGGCCTTATGTGCTTTCCATTCAATCAAAACAAACTCTTATCTTGCAGCCTCCCACTCGCTCTTTCTACAACCACAGTGCTGTCAGCAACCTGAGACCAGTCCCTCGTTGGATGGGGCAGCCGCCCAGAGCCCAGGGTGAATGTCTTCAATTCTTTACTTAAAGAAAACAGATGTTTTTTGCATTTTTTTTTTTTTGATAATGGGTAAATAAAAGTGTTCATGCATCCAGGACCTTACTCAGCCCAGTATATAGGGAGTCCTCTTCCTCGCCGTGGTTCTCCAACCATCACTACAGTCCGACAAGCTTCCACTCAGGCTCCACGCATCATAACTTCCTCACAAAAGACGAGTACCTAAACTATAACAATTTTTTTTCCGAGATAATTTAATTGAAGTCTTACTGATTGACGTGTTGGAGCTCTTCTTTCAGATAACATAGGGACGCAGACTGGAGGAGTGCCCAGAGGAAATCAGTACAAGTATTCGTCTGGAGTGAGGAACCCTCTGCATGTCGTTACGGTTCCTGCTCCCATGACGAGACCACAGGTACAGCTGCTGGGCCTCATTATGTGACTTATAAACTGGATTGAAAAACAAACTTAAATATTTTAGGAGAGTCGGATGCACTATAAACAATAGCGGTAATGGAATATTCCAACTCTTCAAACAGGAGTTTTGATGCGTTTCAAAATCATATGCATAAAAAATACTGTCTTTGCTTTGTTTCCCCATAAAAGATGTCAGTGGGTTTTTAAGTTGATCTGTGCAAGTTGTGGCTTTTACATCAAAGCATTAGGGTGTGTATGTGGGAACATTATGGGCTTTTTATTTGTGGTTAGGACAAATAAAACTACAATAATGAATGTGGTGACTGCTTACATTCTTAGGTTGCGCCTGTGGCTGAACCAGCAGTTCATATTCCAGGCCCGGAGCCTCTCACTGCTTCAATGCTGGCTGCAGCTCCACTCATGGATCAGAAACAACTCCTAGGTCTGTCTTCTCTCAGTTTATCCTTTCCCTTTATCAAGCAGTCTGTTTGTATTTGTCTCTACATCTCCTTCTCTCTGCTGTGACACACAGGGGAGCGACTGTATCCACTGATTCACACCCTTCACCCAAACCTGGCAGGAAAAATCACAGGGATGCTGCTAGAGATTGACAATTCAGAGCTGCTGCACATGCTGGAATCACCGGAGTCCTTGAACTCTAAGGCACATTAATTTTTCATTCAGTCCCTTCAGATTTTTCACATCTTTATTAGGACAGACTGTCATCATAGACTGTGTAGTACATGACTCCAAAAAAAATCTATTAAGTATCACATAGTGTCTATCCCAAAGTTGAATAAATAACACCTGCAGTAATTTTTGTGGATACAAGAATAAGATTAAGGCAAAATGTAGTTTTGCCCATTTTTCTTGTTTTGGTGAATATGTTTATTCTCAATGAGAATTAGATGCACTTTTTGTGTCCTTAACTTATGAGTGTCCAGCTCCAGTCCTCAAGGGCTCCAACACATGATTTAAATGTCGATCTGCCTTCTCAGCATATCGATGTTCACACTGCAAATGTAGACCAAATCTGATTGTTTTTCTTTCTCTTTTTTGAAGTTGAGTTATCAGATTAGACTTGTTGAAATAAGTGTAAAGGCTTGGATATGACCCATATCTGATTTTTGTTTTTTGTCAAATTTGAGCCACTTCTGTATGTAGTCCTTTATCTGATTTGTATTCAAGCATTTTGAATGTGATTTCAGTTGGACCTGCCAAAGTGGTTTTGGTGTGACTTTGATCCCACTTTCCATTGTCGTTCCCCTATACTGTGCACTGGGAGAAGGTGTTGGTAGGGAGAAAGATGGACAACAATATTTCACTCTTTTTTTCCAATCTGTGTTTAACACTTCAGAAATGTAAAAGCATATTTTCATATACAGTGCAAGATTTTATCGGTCTTTTGTGCATGCCTATCAGTTTGGAACCGATTAGTTCACACTGAATTCAGATATGGGCAAGATTTTAAAAGTAATGTGAATGACCATACAATAAAATCTGATTTGAGCGTCAAGATCTGCAGTGTGAATGTAGCTGTAATGTTCTACTGAGGACGGCTAATGAACCATCATGTGATTCAAGTGTATTCAGACAGGGAAAGAACCAAGACATGCAGGATACCGACCACAGAGGACACTGCTGAAACTGATGCTGTTCTTGGTAATCCAGGAGTTAAGATGTTCTTTTTCTCTGTCCTGTTTCTTTCTTTCAGGTGGAAGAGGCAATTGCTGTCTTGCAGGCTCACAAGGCAAAAGAGTGTTCTCCAAAAAAGTGAAACAATTTAAGGTCAGCTTTAAATCTTTTAAAAGCATTTGCAGCATTTTGTTCATCATAAGAACAACATGCTGGCCATAAGAACAAAATGGGTTGCAACATTTTTTTTTTTTTTTTTTTGCTATAGCTAGGTATATTGGTTAAACCGTTTAATCTTTCTAGTGCTAGTGCTTCAGTCATTAACAATTCAAACTATAAAAAGTAGTAGAGGTTTAATTACTGGTGTTAAATCAGGTGGGTAATTGTTCAGAAATATTTAACACTTTTTGATCTTTAGATCCTACATATCTGGAGGCTGCTGTTGCACCAGAATTGTCCCATAATTTTATTGTGTGTGGGACAATAAAGGCTATTTCTATTCTATTTGATTTAAATTGGCTCAAAATTTAAGTGCTGGTAGCTTTTGATACATTTTACTTGCTGTACTTCTCAATTGCAGGTGTTTTTAAAACTGACACTTTAGTGATTTTTATTGAAGTAAATAATCTTTAGCCTTAGATGCATAGTTGGACACATTACAGCTGAGTAAATGTCGAACTACTTGGCTTTTATTTTTTTTGGAAAGAATAAACTCGATCAGTTTATTCTCACCAGAATAAATTGTTTATTCATGCCATATTTTTACCAGTTAGATGAGCACAAAGACCTAATTATGTGTTTTGTTTTTCCCAGGTGTGAACATTGTTCTAGAGGAGAAAAAAAGATTCTAAGTATCAATTTTGGGGGGAAAAAAGAGCAAAGAATAAAACTTTTGACATGTTTAGAACGATAGTGAAATGTTTCTGAAGTTCAAGCTATTTTGTTGTTGCAGTGACTTTTGTTAGATAAAGTTTCCAAAATACGCATTAAATTTGTGTTGTGTCATTTCATTAATATCAAAAGTGAATACTTCTATACCATTTCATCCCCTGGTTTGCATTTAATCAATTTACATAAATGGACTAGAGTTCAGAGTTGCGAGAATATTGAAATATCTTTATTGCTTCATCTACAAGTGCATCACAGTAAACTGGAAAATCACCTATAGGTTATTCAGTAAGTCAATTCAAATGGTCAAACTCATAGTTTTATTAGACGTTGGCAGGTCTTAAGTCTAGCTGGAAAATGAAATCGGGATCATTTTAAGGTTCATCACCAGAGGAAAGCATGAAGTACTTTAAAAACAAACCTGGTGGACAGCCATCCTCATGTTGGACTGGACCAGCAGATGACATGACTCCCTGAATCATCTCTGGCTGTAGAAATTAAACACTTGACCTAAACTAATTTGGGGTCTCTACAGACTAAGGATCTCGATTTCCATATAAAATCTGAAAAGAGGACTTCGAATTAAGTGCAACAGTCCAAACCCTCTATCCTAGGTGAGATTTGAGGCAGTCTCCAGTCTTGGATAGATCTATGTGGCAACTCTTACAAAACCTGAATGGATGTTGCTTTAAATTTGCAAAGGTAATGGTTCTCTTTTACAAACAGCATTCCATTCATGGAGTCTGTTTCTTGATCTGCTTAACTTCAGTGCAGACGGTTCAAAGAGGTGTACTGTTTTCAGAGTATCTTTACTGGCTAGCCACGGAGTACTTGGATACAATGTTGGAGCATTGTCCTGCATAAAACAAATCCTTTTGAAAAATGAGTCCTTTTAGCACTGCTTTAATGTAAATTGTAGTTATGGAATATGATAGAACTGGAAGATAATGATTCCTGGTAGCTTCATGCTAGCTTCTTATTTGCATCTTCCAACTCCTGAAGTTGCCACAATGTTAATTTAAGGCGTGCTTAATATTAGTGTACTTGAAGTCTATTTTACACCCACATACACTATGCAATTAATGTCAGCAATACATTTTGTCTAGAAGTAAATTTAAAATTTTTGCTAATTCACTTATCACCATGCACAAAATGTGAGTTCCTGGTGTCCTCAATAAAATGAAAACCATAGCCCCCAATGCTGCTATTAAGACTTTAATCACAAATTGAACCTGGCCTGACAAACTCAAATGGGAACAAAAGAATGAACTGAGGTTTGCCAGATTTATTGGAAGCCTTCATACAAAAGAAATTATGGCTGTATAAAGTTACAAAGGATTACCATTGACATCAATATACTTTCAGCATTTTAGGTCAATTAACCCAACAGTATTCTGTAACTTCAAGGTAATGAATCTAAAACGGCTGAGTTTAACAAGCAGATAAGACAATATTTAAAAATGTACAGACCAATAGATATCTGCAGATTACTTTTCAGTGGTGGCTTACAACACAGACCACAAATCTGAAAAGCAACTCCAAAAAAGAAAAAAAACCCTTGATAAATGTGAAGCCACTTCATCAGTACACAGCCAACTAAATTTCAATGCATCTTTGCTTCAATTGAGATTTTTATGAAATGCAAACAAATGTATTTACACAGATTTTCTGAAACACGTTTCAGACTATCGACGTGAAGGCATTAGAAGCTGCTTTGCTGTTACTGAATCTGGGAAAAGGTTGTGGTAGGTTGGTAAAGGAACATAAGCAGCTGTTATCATTTTACCTGAAAGGGGGGAAAAAAGAAAAAAACTGTCATTCATAGCTTAGAAGTCTCCATTTACTGTTGCAGCAGCTACTTAACATACCTGCAAACCAGCGTCCATGAAGTGCATTTACTGTTGCCATTGCTGCAGGTATTGAGGGACACTTCACATACACATTACCCTGTGCACAAAAGAGACAACTGATTAAAATATGAAAGATTGTTGTAGACTATAGAACATTGCTGGATGATTACAAATTTACCTGAGATGAGTTCCTATCAACATAGATGTGAACAACTCCCCCGTGCTTGTTGCATTCATCAATCACATCGTCTTGGATTTCAGAGGCCCAGTTAGGATCGTTTTCTCTGATGGAAAAAAATAAGTATATCATTCCAGATGATACATAGTGATAGCCATGTTTTTTATTACTTTGCTACCAAAAATATTTCACAAAGTAACTTTCTACATACAAATAAAACAGAAGGACATAACAGCAGCCAAACACTTAAAGGAAACTTAAGATCTGTGAAGCAGTTAGAAACAGTTCTTACGCCTGTGGGTTAAACAGGTTGGACAGCTGCAGACAGTGTGTGGCCAGCGGCTGTGATGGGAGGTTCAAGGCTTGGCTTGGTGCAGGAGTAGGAACTATGAGAAGAATACAGATTTGTTACTGACATTTTTGTGGTGAGGTAGGCTGAGGGGACGGTAGGGTTACTATTTTGCTATTCACCTGCTGGAGGAGGTATGCCCCCAAAAGGTATGGATCCAGTCATCTGCAGAGCCTGCTGAGCAGCAGGGGGGATTTTCAAGCCAGTTCCTGTGGAAGAAGAGAAACATTTTTCAATTTTAACATGAAAATTAATTAACCAGGACTAAAAACACATCTGCATTTCTAACAAACCTTCCGCCAGCCGAGCCATGAGTTGCAGACGGCCTGTTGTGCCAAGGTCGATGCCAGTCCTCTCCAGCTCATCGTTGTCCAGAAAAGAACTAGCCGTGGAAGAATCTGAACGTTCTGTGACGTGTCCCACCTTCATGGGACGTCCTGCCAGTTCAAACCCGTTCAACTGCTCCAATGCCTTCTTTGCACACTCTGCATCTGCAAACTTCAGAGAATAAAGAGTCTAAAGACTGAAGCTGGCAGAGAGCAGTGTTCTATAACAGCAAAGCTTCAGTTACCGATATAAAACCATATCCTTTGGATCTCCCAGTCTCGCTGTCCATCATGAGTTGGATCCCTTCAATCTACAAAAAACCAGCAGGAAAAAATTTATATCAAAGCACGAGATGAACAAGCACCGTGAAACATAAATGATCTAACCTTTCCAAATGGTTCAAAAATCCCTCGCAGCATTTCTTCAGTGATGTTAAAATGTAGTGAACCCACATAAAGTCTCATTGGACCTGCACTGCCCTTCTGTAGGTTATTGGCTGCAGCAGCAGCTCTATTTTTCTCTGCCTGGAAATAAATGAACAAGATTTAATTAAACTGAGAAGAACAGTACAATAAATACTGTTTCCTTAATAATGTTGCATCACGTAAAATTAATTTGTTCAACTTTTAGCAAAGCTTCATATCAGACTACTGTCTCAAAAGCATCTACATTTTTGGTGGATTGAGTGGAACTAACCTGCGAAGCTTGGACAATGATGGGCACACCTAAAAGCCTCTGACCAGTTAGTCCAATTGCCAGTGGTACAGAAGATGACTCCACAAACTCTATGTATGCAATACCCTTTGACCTCCGAGAGTTTCTATCAGAGATGATTCTCACATCTCTGACCTGCAGTTCAAGTGAGAAGAAAAAAAAGGCATAAGACAATTTCCAAATTAAAGCTCATCAGTCAGAAAATGTATCTAACAGAGCCAACCTTTCCAACAGCTGAGAAGAAATCCTCCAGGTCACGAGCTCTGATTCTAGCAGCAAGCTGCATGCAGAAAACTGTGCGGGCATCCCTTTCCTCTGGTGTCAGATTGTCGATTGGTTGCCTTGATGACGGTGACAGGAAGAAAAATGGTCAAATACAATTCTGTTGAAAGTCCAACAAACAGCAGCCACAGCATGCTCATAAAATATCTGCTTAAAACATGAGAACAGAAAAAGTTTTTGACTTTCATACCCAAGCATGAAAACAAGCTGAACTGTTTGCTGAACTTACCTAACAGGACTCTTTTCTTTTTTGAAGGGACTTCGACTTCTGGAACGTTTTCGACTAAAACAATGAACAGAAAAAAAAAAGAGTCAGCTTTTGTTTTGAATGTTACATTTGAATCACTGCCTCTCTAATCATCCTTATCAAACAACATATAAAGTTCCCAGACCATGTATGCCCTGGCTGAGTGAATGTGCTACATTAAGAGTGAGGAGCTACATACATGGGGCTCTTGCGTGCTTTGTAGCGCCCAGCCCGATCCCTGCTTCTGGAGCCACTGCGATGGCGCTCCCTGCTGCGACTGCGCTTTTTATCTCTGCTCCTGCTTCTTTTCTTGCTCTTCTTCCTGTCTCTGCTCCTGCTACGGCTTTTCTTCTTCTTTGAGCCTGGACTGCGGCTCCTACTCCGACTCCTTCTCTTCCTGAGGCACATCATAACCAGGAAGAAAGATTACCACAAGCAACATTTTTATAAAGTGCGAAACTTTAACTTAGATCAAGACAATTTCAATTTATTAAGATGGTGTGAATTCCAACATTTTTTTTTAAATTCTGTGAACAAGTAATGACCAAAACTTACTTCTTGCCGTGTTCATCGTGTCCATTTGCATGATAGGACTTGTTCTCATCCTAAGCAAGGTTTATAGAAGAACATCATGAGGACGTAGATGAAACATTTCAAGTCGTCAAGGTAAAGGGGGTTGGGGGTGAGAAGAGAAAATGCAAAAATATATTCAATTAATAATAATTCATACTTTCTAACAAATCTGGACACTTCTTCCACCACCCCAATACCTTCCTTTCCCCCCTCAATATAAGGCTGGTCAGTACTTAATGCTACAATGAAAAAGTTAAAAGGGATGTCCAACATATTAGCAGAGTTCAGGAAGCTTTGATAAGTGTCAGGTCCTCTCCACCATCCCCCCCTCCCCTAGCAGGTCGTACCAATGCCACTATTTGTGCCTAAACACGTGACCACGCATGGCCCATGGCCACTAAAAGAGATCCTGTGTGGTTGGTGTCAGTCCAGTGATCTTCACCCATTTTCGTTCTTGGACTGTAAGAGCTCGATGCCACCTCTGTCACACATCTTGCCCTGAAGCAAACAGGGATTCACACTTCTTAGTAATACTGACGCCCAAAAAATAAATAAAAATGATCAAAAAAAGCCACCTTTTAACACTAAAATTATCTGAAGATTGCATGAATATTTACAATTGTTTGTCTTAAGAAAAACAACAACTGAAAATACAAGGTTCTCTTAAACAACAATTACACTAAATACGTTGTATTTTACAGTCATTTCACTAAAATGTCATGGTAATAGGTTTTGTGTAGCATGCAATTAAATCAAGATGCTGAAAGAGGCAGTATTCATATTTACGAGAAAAATATTCATCTAAACTAACCAGTATAGCTGGCATAATTAAATACTTTAAGGGAATAAGGGCTTTAAAAGTCTTTGTGGCTCAGGGACATCCTACTGCAATTAAGTAGTCAAATATTTGAGGAAGTACATACAAGTAAAAATATAAACATGTTCTCCACACAGTGAAATGTTATGAATATTCACAATTAAATGCACATTACAAAGGGGGATGGGAGTCAACAAGCCAATTGTAAATCTGAATACTGCCTCCTTTGCTGGACAGATAAAGATGGGCTCATCAACCATTGGCATTCACCTTGTTGGAACCGAATTGGGACTGGATGGTTCTAGGTTGAATCTCTTTTAGTCCTAAAGTGAACCACAGTACATCAGTATATGCGCAATAACTACCTTCCTTTTTTTTCACAGTTCACAGTGGAATCAAAGATGAATTCATGGGAGTAGAGGTGAGATATCATTAGGGAAGTCTATAAAGAGAGATAGATGTGGATTTATTTATATTTCTGTATTGCGTTTTTAAATAACTCAATCACCAGACACAACATTCAAGTGAACTTCTTCATAATAAAAATTTAAGATCTAAGCAAAACAAGGACTATAACAGTTTACAGGCCCCATTTCTTCAACTCTCAACTCACCTTTCTGTAAGGCGCTTCCAGCATGGCCTCGACGTCAAAATCATCCGCCATTTCGATCCTGCAAATAAATAAAAAAATCCAAATAAAAACCCGCTTCAGATAAAATAAAAACACCCAAACACACATGAGAAGATTCCAGAAGGAGGGAAGTAGAAGGCTTAGACATGATGGGTGCTCCTATCACGTTAGGATACATACAGATCATGTATCAAAAAACATTTACTTTTTCATTTACACATATTTATTCAAGTTATTATCCAGATGATGGCGCCAATTGTGAAGCAGCGCCTATAACTACGGTCTGCTAAAATGTTTTTAACACAATTCTCAAGCCATGCACGGGTTTACGTCGCTTCAATCTATTGCTAACTAGCTATAGCTATACATAGCACTTTACCGTCACTTTAATTTTAACAAAGGTTTTTAAAACTAAGTTTGAACAAACAGACAAATGAGACTCGATAAACAGATAAACCAGTTAGCATAATAAATAAAATACTCAACTACTTAGAAACGGTTAGAGGGCCGCAGAATGCGTCTGGGTGGATAAAACAAGCGTTTAGTTCAGGGTGCCAAAATGGCCACTCTGACTCGAAGCGTTTCCGCGGCAGCGAGCCGAATGTGGCAAACAATGACGTTACCGTCTGAAATGGAGGATATGCTCGGCCAAAGTCTGAATACCACGGCAAATATGCTGCTGACGAGATTGGCGTCGACGGTTCTCCCCTTCTTAAACACAGACAGCAGCAGTGAAATAAGACGTTTCGAAGTTATGTAACCTTTTCTTTTTCCTATTCAGTTATTAGAAACTACTCGAGGCAGGTCGTGGCTTTACGGTCCCCTTCCGTCTCCTTCGTCTTCTTCTTCGATTGTTGCTTCAGTGGTGAACAAATACAACGTTACTGCCACCTGCTGGTTCCAAGTATACATTACGTGTATATTTATGTCCCGTCTAAAAGGGATCAAACGTTCAGATTAGAATATATATATATATATATATATATATATATATATATATATATATACATACATCTAGCAGTTGTACACTTTTCAGGATTTAATTTGCAATAGAGCAAATAAACAAAACACACACAACAACAACAACAAAAAAAAAAACATGGTATTTTTTGAGTTCCTTTTTACAGTCCCAATAAAGACATTATATTAAATTGAAGCTTTGGCGAGGGGCAGCATCATCTGGCTGACTGGTTGCTATTTTTCAAAGAGGGGACATTGAGTTACATGGGGGATGGTCCGGGGGAAACTATGAAAAAGAAACCTGCTTTAGATGAAACTGGGGGTGGGGAACGTGGACCTGACTGGGCTACTATTCCTTTTTCACACATGCAGACACACTCTGCAACATCTACCACTTCCAGCCCTTCCTGGTACTGGAGCGCAGCTTAATGCAGAACGCATTAGCAGCAATTAGCCCTGGGAGAGGGTGACGGCTGGGAAGCAGAGTAAGGCGGAGAGACGAGAGCTAAAATCCATAAAGTGGGATCTGGGTGGTTCGTTGTGGAAGCAAAAGAGAAGAAAAGAGGCAGATAGCCTCTTTTCTACCCACTGCGTAGCTGAACATGGGGCGTGTGCGCTCTGCGTGAAACGTCTGGACACAGCTGCATTATGATGCATGCCAGATGCTCAATTAGATCAGCTGTATCAGTAAAAGAGGTTGGAGGAACTCTATGTTTTGGAACGGTTTTGCATTTAATGAGAGCCAGTGGGGTTGACCAGCATGTCAGGAGAGTCTCTTGTCTTTCTCATTGTGGCTGCCAGGCTTTTCTTCCCCCGTCTTTCTCCTCTCTCTGTGCCTCCTGATGAAAAGTGACCGGCCGAGCGGTTGTTTGCCATCTGTGACCACTCATAGTTTCAGAGGGGGGAAGCCCTTCCCCGCGTTCGCCCCTTCCTCCCCTGCGACACTGCCAATAGATTGTCCGTCTGCTGCGTCATTGATCCGCAGGTCACCGTGGTGACGGCCTGACTCCAAGGCAGGGGCTAGTTACCAGCTGTGTTTTAATATATACATGTGTAATCGTGTGTGTGTGTGTGTGTGTGTTGTGCCTGCCAGCTGGCCAGTTTGTTTGCCTGGACTGGATTAGCTTCCCATTTACAGCCTAAATTAATTACCAGCACCCCTCACCCACCTCTCTCTCTCTCTCTTGGCAAATAGACGATTCACCCAAACAAACAGTTTTCTGACCACACCCTAATCTATAAAAGCACTTTATTAAAACCTTAAAGACATGGGTTGGTTATTAGTGATTCAGTATACGAAGGTTTTAAAAAGTTATAGTTTCAAAGCCATTAAGCTATTCCCTAATATTGCATTGTAATTCCCTCGTTTCTTTGGTTTTTGCCGTGTTTCGTCTCTTCGGAGCAACGAAGAACAAGAGGTTTCCCGATCGAAGGAGATTTCACTGCTAAAGTTTATCAAAGAAGCATTTTTTATTAATTTTTTTGCTCTCACACATAAATGTTAAGTTTTGAAAACCACAAGCATTTTTTTTATTACTCCAGATTTGTCTTGTAAAGGCCTTTTGACTGGATTTTGTATGCATAAAGTAACCAAAGTTGTCCATTCTACATCTGTCGCTGTGCACTGCCGATCGGCTGGCTGTAAAAGGTTTGTCGACATTGGGTGAAAACTATCGGAGCGAAGCCCACTGCTCTCTTTTGGAAAGTCAGGCTTACACTGTTTGGTTGTTGGTCGTCCATCGTGAGGATCATGAGAGGTGAACCGATCGCTGATTTAGCATTCTCACAACTACAGACTTCCACAAATGTCAACCAGTTTCAGGTCTTTTCTGGTAAAACTGTGATTTGACATAGATTTCACATAACTGAAGTGACTGGAGGGCTGGTTAGGACTCTCTGGTACAGCACTTGACTAGTTTAAAGGCTTAAAGAACAGAGACTTTTTTTGTGTCAATCTGAGCTGACAAAAATAAATCACGTACGGAATACCTCAGGGTTCCGTTTTGGGGCCTCTCTTATTTAATATACGCAAGAGGTTGCAAAAGGTACCATAACTACCCGGATAATACACAGCTCTACGTCACAATGTCACCAGACGACTGCGAACGCATTCGAGAGTTAAGTTGCATAGAATGAATCAGTGCATGGATTTGTCATCGCTTGCTTCACCTGAATAGAAACACAATTGCAAAAAGGCTGAAACACCAACATCCTATGAATCAAAGCTAAACCAATTTGTTTAGCATTGCCTTTGATTAATGATAACTGGAGCATCATTAATTGCTCCAGTTAATGAGCAATTATCATACCACTCCAATGTACTGTCTCTTGTTTGTTGTTTTATGTCTTTTTTTTTTTTTAATCTAAGGCACCTCGAATCACCTTGTAGCTGAAATGTGCTAAACATAAATACTTGCCTTGCCTGATGCCAAGCTGCTGCAGTGTAGCATGTTTAAGTCACAGGCTTTAGACATTGCTATTTTAAAAAGTGCAGCACTTTAAGCCAGTCGACTGCAGAATGTGAACAACATCTAAACTGGCTAATCATCTTACAGAATCTACTTGAACAGTACTTTTGCATTTATTGGGTGTTTATTCTATATTCTGCAGGAATGAGGCTTGTAGCTGCTTCTTCTGATATGCTAGGCTAACTATGATTAGCAAAACAAGCTAGCAGCAGTATTCTTTCGCATTTTTATAACTTGTTGTGACAAAAAAAATTGAACAGAAACAGGTATTGAGTGTGTAAAAGATGAATGTGTTTTTGTTCTTTTCTTTTACTCCAGGTCAACTATAACATGTAACGTTCAAGGCAGCCATATTGGATTATGAAATCAAGGTTGGTTGGAAGCGTCCAACTCTCCACGTGGATTTCTGGCTTCCACCAACCGTTCCGTGAATTCTCTCAAATTCAATCTAGGAAATGTAAACTTTTGAGCAGAGACGAAGGGCACAAGTAAACGCCATATTTAAACCAATTACGCAGTGCTAATTGATAGCATTTGTTATTCTTGTTTTTTTGGTTTTCATGACATAAAAATGAACAAGGTGTAAAAATCCAAGACCTGTTTAGATAATGTTCTGTAAAAGCGGTGGTGATCGGAAAGCTTAGTGCTTGTAGAGCTGAACATGTTGTCAAAGTTTGAAGTTTGTTAGATTTATATTTACTGACACAACTGCAGAATGACTAATAAAGCCGGGCGGTGAAATTTGGATCATCTAAAATATTTGTGAGGTTAATTATCTTCTGTTTGCCTGTGCTTAGTCCAGATAAAAGTTCATCTCCAGCAGGGTAGTTCAGACCACAACAAGCGTTTTATTATGAGAAACTGGGCCCATTTTAGTTGTCTCACTGGTTTCCTGCTTCCTTTTTTTTTGACATTTTTGTTACTGCTTCGTTTTCTTTAGATGGAAGTGCAAAATAATTTTTTTGTGTGTGTGTGTGTGTGTTTTGGGCTCTGCACTGCAAGGCTGTCGCAGACCCCCCCTCCCCCGCTCTTTCAAAAATCATATGATCATCAGGGTTAAATCTGATTAAAAGCTTGAAGTGTGCAGCCCAGTTCACAGTCATTCGATCAGCCACATGCAGCAATGCCTGAGGCTGGAAAGCCTGTCATAAAATGTTGCATTTCCCCCACCGCCCCCTCCTGCCCCTGTTGCTCCCTAACACACACAGATACGCTTGGGCCTCTGTCTCCGTTGCTGCTTCTCTTCCTCTTCTGGTGCACCCACCTCACTTCCTCACGCTGTCCCTGCCTGCCATTGGCCCACAGCCGAGGCTGGGGTGCCTTTTAAGGGTGTGATGTTTTGACTCAGGTGCCATTCAAACCCGCCACCGATGACAAAGCAGCCTCCAATCAAACCTCATGGCAGTAGACATTTGTATAATGATGTGCTGGCTGGTAGAGTGAGGGAAGCCTGTTTTGCGATGACGTCCATGCAAAAGTCAGACATGCAAGTGCGATCAGTCGATTTTGAATGTAAAGTAAAATGATCTTTGCAGAAAACCTGAAAGCTGACTACACACACCACACCACACACACACACACACACTCTTTATACCCCCCATGCATGCTGTTGGACCCAGGGAGGCTCATCCATTCTCAGCCTTCTGCCTCTGACCAACGGGAGGGACTCGTGAGCTGCACGCCTTCTGATTGGCTCGTTTGGAGATTCGTGGCCTCTGACTGGCCACGACCCTTTCCCAGCTTCCTGGTCTTCCTTGTTGTGTTGCTGCCCCTCAGTTAAAGCACGCCAAGAGAGGTCAGCCACCTACACGTAATGGGTAGTTGTCTGTGGTTAAAAATGCCTTACATAACTTTCTGTTTCTCCATTCTCTGCATAGCTTCTTGTCAGCGCCTTCTGCTTTCGTCTGCACTATTTACATAGTCAAACATCTGTACAAATACTTCCTTATTCCTCCGTTTGTCAACCAGTCAAGCCTGGAAATCTGTTATCTGATTGGGCTGGAATATATTATTATTGTTATTATTATTATTATTATTATTATGTATGCAGCAGTGCTTTGGTTTGTGTTTGCAGTTGACACCCGTCTCTCCCGGCTGTTTGAATGGGTTGCCTGCTCGGCTCTGATTGGCCGCTCGCAGCTGCCATATATGGACATAGGCCAGTAGCAGAGGCAGGAAGTGGGGCAAAGGAGGAAGTCTCCTGTCAAAGAGAAGCATGTGCAGCCTGCAGAGGAATCACAAGAACAAGCGTTGCCACACCTTGTTCGTCGGCCCATCTCCCAGCTTTTCTCTTCGAGTGTACAACACACCCCGTTGGTTATCTCACCCTCTCCTGGTTCGCTCCTGATAACAGTCATTATCTCCCCCGCTATCTCCTTCTCCTGACTTAGCATCTTGACACGTTCGTGTCACAAATGCAGTCCTGTTGGAAGCTTAAAACTGGAAATCTCTTAATCGCTCATGCCAGCAATCTTTCAGCTTAGTTCAGCGTGCGAGCGGTGCGTTTACACCCGAGGGTTTGACAAAGTCCGGCCTGGCCATGTGCCGGTTCACACACTATCATGTCGTTCGCCTGATAGCTGTAAAAAGAAATGAGGTTATGCAACTCCATTAAATTGTATCTGTGAACATTAGGTGCAATTAGAGTTATTTTGGTTTGATAAGCGGCCATAAACTGTGACCCCTGGCCCCCGGCTCAATTAAAAAATCAGAAACACAAATAAGCCGACACATGCATAAGGGCCCCATGTGGGGTGCAACACAGGCTTAGGCTCATAATGGGCTTCTTCCATGGAAACCTTTTGAATCAAATGAATCAATCAAGTTGATCAGTGGAGCACATTTCAGAAACATGGCAGTTCACATCATGAAAACATGAAAACAAAACACATCAATCAACAGTTGTGAGAACAGATGTTACATTTAGTCAAGCTCCATCGTCAAAATCATCAATACACATCAAATATTTTGGTCAATGTTCTTTCCGCTCATTTGGATCCCAAATGGGTAAAATGTGGTTTGAATCAGCTCTCTAGATTCAAAATGGCGTCCGTTTTTTCCCCCAGAGTTCATCTGCCTTAAACTTGTGCTGATGGTAAACATGGGTCCATCCTATTTGGGATTCTTTTTCCAGCCTGTTTCCCACCTATGGAGGCTATGCTTTGGCTAAACTGCCCCTCGTTTACATTGACCTTCCTGTGTGGGGCCCATTTGGACTGACTATACGCAAGGTACCCTGAGGAGGACACAGTTGGGGATGAAATGGGTGTTAAAAGGGGGGATACATCTAGGATTCAACCCATGTAGGATTCAAATTGGTCCTATTTCTCTTTTCAGAGTTGATTACATCGTTTTGATGTGATGTAATCTGCTGACAGATCTATTTGGGACTCATTTTGCATCCCGTTTCCCACCTACGGTGGCATATGCCTCGTCTTAATGTGTCAACTACGTGAGCTTCTTGTAACAATACCAGAGTGGTACCCAATGTGGCTGTAGGTATTAAATAAATGGGTTGAATTTGTGCAGACCATCGTTTTATCCATTTAGCTTTTCAGATGTATATCCAGCTAACAGAGTGAGATCACGAGGGAGCATATGGAACATTTCTCATACCAAATAGAGATACCACACTGTTGCATGTGGCCAAATGGACCAAACAGATGTGAAGCCACTGAAATATCACCAACTGGACATGTTAACAGATAGAAGTGGCAGTGCCAATTACTGCCGAGAGCTTTTACAGGATTAGAAAAAGTTCAAGTCCACACAATGTAGCAGTTGTTGTGAAATTCAGGAGAAATGACAAGCGACAGTTTTGATTTCGCAACTCCTTCGACTCTTTTGTCTCTCAAGGCTTGTTCATGCTGGCAGGAGTGTGCAGTAGAGCTCCAGTCAGGTTGTACATTCTGCGTTTGTGCATGTGTGTGTGTGTGTGTGTGTGTGTTGACCTGGTGGGGTGTGTATTGTTGAGGCCACACCTTCTTGTCAACACTGACATCCATAAAAGGAGATCTTTAAGTTTGTCACATGACAATAATCCGAGGAATGCAAGACTGGTCACATGGGATGCCATCTCAAGAAATCAGTTTCACCCTGAGGACAGACGAAATTGCGTGTGCGTGTGTGTGTAAAATTGTGGTTTCATTATGAATTTCTCAATTATTAGCTGCATTTGTATTTCCTTTAAATATTAAAGTAAATAGCAAGACTTTATGTCTTTATGTGTCATGACTGTGTGTGTTTGCGTCTGTCTTTATCTCGTGTGTTTGCGTGTGTGTGTAGGTGTGTGTGTGGGGGTGGGTGTGTGTGTGCGTGTGTGTGTGTGTGTGCGTGGATTTCACTTCTCTTTCAGATATGCTTCAGTAACTGGAAACTGCAAAAGGAGGAGTTTGTTCCAATTTCCTTCTCTGTCAGAAGAAGAACATTTTTTGTGTGTGTGTGGTTGTGTGCGTGCGTGTGTGTCAGCAGTTCATTGTGTGCTTGCCAACAAAGTGGTTTTATACTTGACAGTGTAAAGTTTCTGAAGGATCTCATATTAACAAAACCCCCGTACTTTCTTCTTCTTTTTTTTAGCAGATCCTGTCCTGTTGACAGAAAAAAATGAGCTTTCAGTCCGTGTTTGTGCACAAGTGTATGAATGTAGAATTGAAAATCAGCACTTCCTGAAGCTGCAGCCTCTTTGTGGGCTGCTCTCTACTGCCCCCTATGGCACAAAGTAACTCGTGTAAACCACACAGTTGCTTTATGCTTTGCTGAAAGGGACTTCCTCTTATTTCTTCCCCCCCTCCCTTTATCTGGCACCATATAAGGTTAACAGTTGACAGGTAGACACATGTCTGCTGAGCCAATGGTGCTGCCGAGGCTGAGAGAGGCATCATGTCTCCTTATATGATTTGACAGCGAAGCGAGGCTGTTTGTCTGCGTGAGGACAGGAAGTTTTGGGCAACAGGCTAGTGAGGATGTTCTGCTGTCATCAGCATACAGTTTGAGATTTTCCAAAATGGTCCAATCGGCTGCAGAAAGTTCCAGTTTCCCCCAAGTTAAGAAACCAGGATGCGATTTAGCTTGTTTTGTGACTCACAGGTTTTTGAACTCATGTTTCAGCTTTATTGTCAGCTGTTTTGTTGTCAGCGAGGCTTTCAGTCGGGCTGATTCAGCCGATTTCAGCCGCGGAAGGCAGGAAACTAATAAACACGTTCTAAATTTGGCTTCTGCCGCTTCTTCCACTCAACTTTCTCTGCTGACGACCTCTGAGCTTCATCACCACTGACTCAGACCTCTGCAGAACAGGGTTAGGGTTACGACCCGCAGCATGTTGGCTCAGCAAGAAAAACCTTCCACTGACCTCTATGTTTTGGAAGTGGCCTCCTACTTCCAAAACAAAGGCATTTCTATCGTTTCTATCGTTTCTATCTCCTCGTCTCCAAGGTGTTAGAATGTCTCTCCAGTCACAGGGTTACTGCAACCCTTCACTCTTTGCTGTCCTTCCTTTGTTCCCCCTGCTTACTTTTGCTTGGACAAAGCTGTCGCCTGGCCACCCCACAGTTTACCCCAGCAGAGTACACAAACACACACACACACACACTCACTTGGTGTCAGAGAGTCAAACAGGTGAGGTGACAGACGGAGATGAATCTGAAAGCTAAAAAGATCTCAGAGAGGCTATTTGTGTCTGTGCATGCTTGAGCGAGCCGGTGTGTGTGTGTGTGTGTGTGTTCTGCAGCTGAAGGGATTCCCATAGCGGTGGGTAAAATATAGGTCATGTTGTGAAAACACACACGGCGTCTGCTTGAATGCGATTCGATTTTCGACACGTTTGAAATGGAAGGCGAGGCGCTACGTTTGGTTTTTACGCTTTTCGGATTTGCATCTGAAAAGTGCGGCGTGCATTTGTATTCAGCCCGTCGCAGTCGAGCCTCAGTTGAAACGGCTTTTTGGTGCGCAGGTCTTTAGCGGCATGCCTTCCAGTTGCTTCTGTGTACTCAAATTTGTGGCTTACTTTTCTTTGCAGATGACTCTCACTCAGCTGCACTGCACTGAGAACCAGGGCCGGGTTTTAGAAGGGGGCATGGGCCCCTGGGCTGGAGCCACTTTGGGCGCCCGTATACATTAGTGCAGGGCTGTCAAACTCCAGTCCTCAAGAGCCAGTGTCCTGTAACTTTTAGATGTGCCTCTGCTGCACCACACCTGAAGAGAATAATTAGTTCATTAGCAAGGCTCTGGAGAACAGATCTACACAAGGAGGCGGTAATTAAATTATTTTAATCCAGCGTTTTGTACCTGTGGCACATCTAATGACTGCAGGACAGCGGCCCTTGAGGACGACACCTGTGCATTAGCGGTTATGGAATGATGCACGCGAAGTTTAAAGCCACACGTTCCAAAAACACTCAAAAAAAACATGTAAACGAACAAGTACTGTTTATTTTCATGAGTTTGTTTATATCCTATCAGATTTATAAGATAAAGTAAAAATGTTTGTAAAATATGCATTCACTGACAAAACATGATATCCTAATTTAGACTACAAAAAGCTTTTTATTGATTGTTAGTCTATTGGCAGAAACTTAAGTTGTCTGCCTTGCAGTGTAACATGTTGTACTGATACTAATTGTACCTGGATGAAAACTGGCCTTAATGGCTAACTCTGCATTATCCCTTTTGAAATAAATAAACAAACAAAAAAGAAAGAAGAGAAAAGATAAGGAAATAAAAATTTGATAGTATCTGATACTTGTTTTTCTTTCAGTATGTGGGGTGCACCAGAAAGTTTACTTTCTCCTTCAGTGCCCCGCCAGCAGCACTGAGAGATTACATGCAGGTGACCTGCGGCACTGGCTGCCATTGGCTGCAGCCGGCAGGTAATTCGCATGCTGGTTGCCCTTTTAAGGCAACCACTGTAAAATCTTCTCATCATCGTGTAATTCTTCTTATTCCTGTTTTTTTTTCTGTTTTTTTCCAGGTCACTCCCACTTTTGTGTAGCGAAGCGCCTGCAGGACAAAAGGTGAGGGGAGGATAAAGTGCAAGAAGTGAGAGGAGATTTACAGGAGGAGCAACGCCTTCCTTGGCTCATCGTCTGATTGTAAGCTGATAACCTGGAACGCAGTACTGAGCTGTTACATAAGAGAGACAGGCGACACCCTCAGAGACAGTGTGTGTGTGTGTGGGGGTGTGTGTGTGTGTGTGAAAGTGTGTAAGAAGCCCACTTTCCCCCTCTCATTGTCAGCCTTGTTTGAGGCAAAGATAACTGGGTTAGTCACACTGACATATTTTCAGTCAAAAGAGACTGGCTGCAGCTGTGGTTCATTTCTGTGTGTGTGTGTGTGTGTGTGTGTGTGTGTATTTGCTTTTCACGTGAAAGACTCACACTCTGGCTTGAGGGAAATGCAACCAGTTTTTATCCCGTGATCCCATCCCGCCTGTAATTTAGAAACTCTCAGCTCATTTCCCAATATTTCACCAGTGAAACATTTGAAGAAAAAAAAAACAAAAAACTCTGGGAAAGTTGCTGCATCATTTATTTATTTATTTTTTGCATATTTGCTGTCTTTACTCATGTGGTGTATTGATAACCCAGCTAGTTCTGCAGAAATGTACATGGACTCAATGATGCATTCGGATGCGTTTGTTGTAAATGTCAGCTTCCATGTACGAAATAAAAAAACATCAGACATTAAAGTGATGTATTCAACTTATTATTTATATCTTAACTCCCTGAAAAATCTGGATATGTCAGCCATACAGTTATAAAATTAACATTTCTTTTTCTATCAAATAAGAAAAAAATTGGATGGAAAGAGAGAATGCAACTAAAAAACAATCTGAAATCAGATTCAGATACATGAATATTTTTGTATTTTGTCTCAAAGCCACACGCTTCTGCGTATTTCACTTGGATCAGATCAGCAACAAATCAGTGCAATTAGTTGCAAATTGGAAGGATAAACATCCCAAAAAAAGTGTGGCGTTCGTTTGTGTCCAGCCTCCTTCACTCCGATACCCTGAAACCAAAAAACCCAGCTAGTCCTCTTAAAAGAAGCCCGTAAAAGGAGTCCTGGGGGTGGAGCTGAAACTTTTAGCGCTGGCCGGTGAAAGGTGAGAAACATTTTCAATGTTTGCGTGGAGCTGCGAAAGCTATTTTGTATTTCCTATATTTAGCCTTATCGGGAACAGAAAGCTGGCCTTTTGTTTTTTTCTTTATGGTCACATTCAAAGAGGTTTTTTTCCAGTTAACCCATCGGCGTGTCACAGGTTCGGCCCAGTAACCTTTAAACAGAGATTCTGTTTCTCAATGATGGCGCCGTTATTTAAGTGTCACTTTCACCACACGCTTCCCCTCGGCCAGCAGGGCAGACAGAGTTTACGAGACAGTGACAAACTGGGAGCTGTGAAATATTTTGTCTGTATTTGCATTTCTTAATGTTTGGTCTGCTGGGATGAAACCAGTGTTCCCAGTGGTTTATTCCTGTGAATGTGGCAGCTGTGTCGTGTGTTTAAGGTTTCAAGATGGCCATCTGTGCCAGATGTTAATGCCCCCTCTGCTCGGTGTGACGTGAAGTGTCTGAGGTGGATGTGTGTGTGTGTGTGGGCGTGCGTGTGCGTGTGTGTGTGTGTGGGTGTGTGTGTGAGCAGATGGTTTGTGTTCATCACACGCACACACACATGGTCTCTCCCATTATCCCAGTTCCCCCAGTCATCAATTATTCACACCAGGACACTGACACCCAGGAAATATGAAAGATGTTTATAAAATAAAAATGATGTATTTACAGTTAAAAAAAACATGTTACATAGTTTTTCCTTTAATACAGTGAAAGTGGGGGGGATTAAATGTTGAATTTGTTTTGAAGTTTTATAAGTGTACTGCTTTAGCTCACAAAGGTTAAGAGTGTCGACTCTCATTACGTCAAAAATAACAACTCATGAAAATCTACACTGTTGATGAATTTTCAGCTGAAACACCCGCACCAAAAATATTCCTTTTTGCATTTTTTTTTTTTTTTAACTTTGTTCTGGAAAATGCTGCATATTGTGGGTTTTCCTTCAAAAAAGAAAAGTTTTTTTGTTTTTGGACCAAAGAGGCACAAAAACAGAAAAAATATGAAAAACTTCATATTTATGGATAGTTCTGAAGCTGCTGAAGAGATTTAATGCAATGAAAAAAAAAAAAAAAGTAGTATTGCATTTTTATAATAGATTTATAAAGTGTACAATTTTGCGACATGACTGTATAGTCAACCTAAAGGTACCTGAATGGTTAAAATATCTACTAATCTTGAAGGTGCCATTTTTTAAATGATGAATTTGTAGCAAAATGTGGTTGTGTTTTGTGAACAATTGCTGTGAATGGTAGAAATGCTTTTTATTAAATTGAGTCTTTGTGCAAAAATGACTCTTTTTTTTTCTTCCTGTGTAATGAAAGACCAGCAGACAACAGCTGCTGCTTGGTATGTACATATGTGTGTGCGTGTGTGTGCGTGTGCATGTGTGTGTTTGTCCAGAGGGGGCGGGAGGAGACCTCCAACCCTTTGTTGTAAGAGGGCACATCATTAGCATCCCAAACCGCTCATTGGCCCTCAAGAGAAGGCGATGAAAAGCTGAGGCGAGACGGATGCAGACAGTCAGAGTGATGGAGGTGGGACCCCCGGGGATCCAGGAGGAAAGTGGTGTCAGCGACCAGCAGCACCTGCCAGTCCACCTTCATCCACCCTCTGTTTACATGTTTGTTTGTCCACTCAGGGATTCCACTGACTGTTCGCAGATGCTACCATGAGTTCATTTGATAGGTGTAGTTCGCCGCAGCCGCCAGTGGATGGCGCAGAAGAGCTCCTTTAGAGACGAACCAGCGGAGGGGAAAAAATGAAGCTTGAGGTGCAGCAATGTGGAGTTATAAGTTAAATGGGGTAGGAATTCATTCGTTTCCTCAATTTTTAGTTGATTTGTTTGCCCCCCTTTTTGTTTTTTTTGGGTTTTTTTGTCTTGAAGAGAAACTTACAGGGATTTTATTTCTTTGGAAGTGAGCAAACGTGCTCCCTCTCTGTTATATAAGTACATAATTTGCAAACACACTCTCAACAATAAATGTCACATGCATAACCTCAAATTCTGAACCCTTAGTTATTTTTTTGTTTTTTTGCTGTGCGCTGCAATGTTTGCCAGTTTATTTATGGCCTTTGTGAAGAACTGAAAGCTGCTGTGCTGCTTTCTTAGAAATTCCAGAGATTGAGGGTCAAAGTTCAACTAAACCAGTGAGCACATCACATTGGAGGAACGCTAGTCCTTATTTTTAATGGTGTGTCTGATAGATTGGGGGTTATTGTAGGTTTATTTCACATGGAATTGGACATAGATACAGAAAAGGAAGGGGAAAAGGTAGAATGTTAAAAAGGAGAGAGGCAAGAAAAGACAGAAAAACTAGGAATCTTCTTCTACACCTACGGGAAGCGAGAAAGAGCAAGCAGCAGAGAAACCATAACATATACATACATATCTATATGTTTTATTCATATTTTGTTTCCAGGAAGACAGAATTTATTTTCCTTTCAAGCGATGCCAATTAAGATTTCTTCCAATTTTCTTCTTTTTCACTTATTTTCAGAGAAAGATGTTCAACCTTAAATATATTAACGATCAAGGCTTAAGCTCGAGTTGGGTTTATAGATACAACCCCCCATATATTAACATCCCTGGTACAAGTATAGAGCAAAAAAAAAAAACAACAAAAAAACAACAACCTTAAAGTAAATGGTTGTCATGGCAACCATCCTGCTCATTGTGCGTGAACAGGGTGGTCCAAACATGGGTTCCTTGTTATTTTGAACCCTTTAATTGCCTTTAATGCCACGTCTTGTCGTATTCCGCCAAAGTTCTCACGTCCTTTGAAGGTTTTCACATTTTCCTCATGTAACGTTCACAAACTTCAACGCTTCAGTGCTTTTAATTGGATTTGATTTTTTTTTTTTTTTTTTTACAAACAAAAATGTAAGAAATGTGATTTTTTTTTTATTTTTTAGATTTCACCGTAATGAGCTACTGTTGGCTGGCCTTTCACTTAAAGGGATGGTATTATGTGTTTTCCGGGCACATAGTGTCGTTTTATAGCACAATCAAGTAACGATGTCGCCTTCAGTTGTTACAAAATGCTCCATATATCAAATATGACTTAAAATAAACTTTACTTAACGCCTTGCAATTGGGCCGCTGTCTCTTTAAAAACTCCTACTCTTTCTGAAGCTCTGCCTTCAGGAAGTAATCACCACATGGCTCCTCTATTAACCCTTTAGCAACATTTCTACCAGTGTTTCACTGAGAAACAGCTCCTATAACGAGCTCAGCAGGTGCTCAGCTGGTGTTTGCTAATTGCTGCTGGCTAGTCTGAAGGAGCTGAGTGGGGGAGCTGCAGGGGAAGAGTTGCTCTGTGAGTTGGAAGCTTGGGAACTGGAAAACTGCGGCGAAGGTGGTGCCAGGTCAGCCCAGGTGTTTTTGCACAATTAAAGAGTTGCCATGGAGATTAAAGGATTTCTCAAACATGCGTGAAAGAATCAAAGCAGAACTCCAAGTGTGTTTTTGATGTTGGGATAATCACAGCATGATGTAAAGCTAAAAAAATGTTGATTTTACACAAGATACAGCAAATATTAAAGTGCTAAATTCTGCATCTTTAAGATTCATTGAGCAGATCAAAAGCTTTCCAAACGTCCTTTTCGCTTAGAGCCGCTGTGTGACATCAAACGGCATGTCTTCAAGCTGAAGAGAAGAACTGTAAGCAACACAGATGCTGCCAAGGAGGTGGAACAATGAGCGCAAGGTGTTGGGCGGGAGGAAAGCAGGCAGGAAGCAGGGCAGCTGACCAGAGCAACACTGCTTATTTGTGAGGCCAGGATGTGAAGTCACAGGCCCTTGCCAAGAGGCAGGAAGAGGTATTTTTAGTGGCATCCTGATCAAATTCCTCTGCAGTCGGTGCTCCGGGCGCCGACCCAAGCCCCCGATCGATTCGGGTAGGTGAGGAAGCGCGCTCCAAAATGGCTGCACGCTAGTTACAGTCACACAGGCAAGAGTGAGCAGAGCAGCGCTGGTTTACATTCACTGGAAGTGCAGGAGAGGATTGGATGTGGATGTAAAGTAGTGTAAACTAAACGGCTTGTGCTAATGTCTGTCAGAGCCATCACTGTGACACACACACACACGCACACACGCTATGCAAACTGAATCCTAACCGTTTCATAAAGTGTCCAACAGAGGGAGAAGCGAAGAGGCTGACCTGGGCTTGATTGCTTCTAGCTGTCGCCATGACAATGAAGGCGATGTGAGAGCTGAAGACCCCCGGCCTCCACCACGACACACATACACACACACACACACACACACACAGGCATATACGCACATTGTGACCTCCTGACCTGACTGCTGTGTGCAGAGTGGAGGTGAAGCAGAGGAGGAGGGGAGTGTGTGGCGTTCCCCTGTGGCTCCTGCTTCCAGCTCTTTGTTGGCCGAGAGAGGAGGCCTTTGGTAGGGCTGCAGCTGTGAGCTCACCCCCACCAGCAAACACACACACACACACACACGCACGCACACACACACACACACACACACACACATTCCACTGCGATGAAGGACACACATATGTCCTGGTACCTATTTTCATGGTGGAGGCCAGGATGTGGTTTCCTGGGATTAAATGGACACACAACCTCCAGAAATACTAATACATTCAGTCTTTTGTTCCAATATTTAAGATTAGAATAACTTTTCAAATGACTTTAGGGAAAATAAAAGCTCTGGATAATGTAGATGGCTTCATTTGGGATCCTACCAACCATAAACTTGCAAAGTATTTAATTTAAAAACACTTTTATTCAAAGATCCTTGTAACTTTATTCCAGATTTATTGTAAGACACATAAACTCTTTCTCATCATAGCACCTAATAAAGACTAAAGCATGCGCCTCGTTATTCACAAGATAATAACAATCTATTATACTCAAGATGCTTGTTACCCATTTAGTAATGCTGAAGTACTCAATAACTAAATGTTAGATAACCATTAGCTAACATGAAATCAATCATGAAGTACCCGCTTGTTACCCATTACCTACTGATGAACTTATGGACATTTTGCAATGCCAAATAATTGTTGGATGCTTAGCAAAAATGTTTAGTTCAATGTTTTATTGACAGCATTATTGTTATTAATGCTGACAAGAAAATTCTGATCAGCAACTCCAACTTCCAGACCAACGCCAACATCTTGAGCCAAAAAGGTTTGATTCCCACCGCTGTCCTTGGATGAAGAACTTTGGAGAACTCTGGACTTGATAATGTGCTACAACAGGTCCTGTCCCACGTGGAGGCGTTTAAGTACCAAATGATTGGTGATGTGACAATAGTACTAACTACTAATAGTTAGTAGTGTTGGTAACCAACACTTTATTGATTCATGAGCAATGAATTGTTAATCAGAAGTTAGTTCATGGTTCATCATTAGTTTATAATTAAGTTACAGTTTTTGCTACCGCTTTGTTTATTACTTGCTAATGTCTATTAGTAGTTAGACATTAGCTAACTATTAGGAGACCATAATCCGGTCAGTTTGTGGTTCTGTTACAGTTAATCGTTTGTTTACATTATGTAATTTTGAACTAGCCGTTTTTGAATATTTCCATATTAGTTAATGGTTACTAACAGTTCATGATTTGATCACCGTTAGCTTCTTATTGTTTGAGAAACACATTTGTGTCGCCTTGGTCGGGAAGCATAAGACAGGCCGTAATGTCACCAAAACAGACCCAATTGTCAAAGATTTTGTCAATCTTTGACAAAATCTGACAAATTTGAGTTCTAGACTCAAATTTGATGTGTCGTATAATTTGCTGTATTTGTAGCAAAGTAGGACAGACTGTGACATGATGGTTGACGTCAGTTTCACAGAAATGCTAACTTGACCTCCGACACTGCAGGCTGAATCCATTTCGCTGGTCACAGGAAGATGTAGGTCAGTGGTGGAGCTGACTCAATCTCCCCTGTTTAGGCCCCTTAGGCTGCTCTCTACCTGCCTGAGTAAATCTAAAATCAGACCTGCCTACACGGATACACTCTGAAAAAAATATTCCTGCCGTTTGCCGGCAGAAGTTAACTTAAAAACATTTGTCAGTATTCAAAATATGTTTTAGGGAGCTAGCTGATTATTTTTAAAGCTCACAAAAACAAAAAAAGAAAGAAAAAAAACAGCTCCCAACTGAAATGTTTAGTACATTCAACAAACAAATAATTAGCAGGAAGAAGTGAAAAGGTCATGTGTGACTTTAAGTGGTTTGAAAAGTTGCTATAGTAACCTGGAAAACAAAATTAATGAATATGTGTGAGTAAATGTAAAAACAAAAGTAAGTTAGAGTAACTCAGTTAATGTAATTTGTCAGATTAATATTACCAGAAATTCCAAATTAATATTAGATTTTTTTCAAGTTAATTATACAATCACATTGGTTTCCTAAACTGGTTGAGTTGACCAAACCTAAAATCACATGTTGGATTTATTTAAAGGGACACTATTATGTAAAGTTGGCTTTTCTGATGTTATAACGTTATTCCCTTACCAAAAGTGTACCTGGAGTGTTGAATTGATTCTTTCATGCATGTTTGAGAAATCCTTTAATATCCTGTGGCAGCCATTCAGCTGTGCAAAACGCCTGGGTGGTCCTAGCCCCGCCTTCGAGGCAAAGCTCCTCCTCTGAGCTGCAGTTTCTAAGTTCCCGCCTCACAAAGCAGGCCTCCCCTGCAGCTCTCCCTCTCAGCTCCTTCAGACTAGCCATCAGCAGAAGCAAACACCTAGTAAGTGTGCATCAGCTGATCTCATTATAGGAGCTACTTATCAGTGAAACACCAATAATGATGTTGCTGAAGGGTTAATAGAGGAGCCATGTTGTGATGACTTCCTGAAGGGGGAGCGTTGAGTTTTTAAAGAGGCAGAGACACAGTTTCAAGAAAAAGTTACATTTATTTTAAGTCGCATTCGCTATCTACTTATAGCATTTTTATAGCAACTTAAGTTAACATAGTTACTTGATTGTGCTATAAAATGGCACTATGTGCCTAGAAAATACATAACACTGCTCCTTTAATGTTTGTAACTTACAAAAACTGAGTGGAATGAATTGTTGCCTTCTTTTTAAAAGTTGTTTCAAGAACAAAAGAAGCATTTTTTAGAGTGCACACTCATCATTGTTCTGCAGGCAGGGGTCACAGGAGATAGACTGAATATAGGTCAGATGAGGAACAAAATCCCCCCTGGCAGCAGCCATCTCTCTCTCTTTTTCTCTTTCTCTCTCCCTCTCTTTTTCTCGTTCGGATATTTTCCTTCCATTCCCAGCGTTTCGCCGCTCGGAAGGGAAATTGGGGATCTATGACTCGTCAACAGCTGCAGCGAACTGGACCGCGTGGAAACCTCCCCCAGACTCTCAGCTTCAGTTCTGCCAAACGTCCCTGCTGCTGATTGGTCAGCTCTCTGATGCCTCTGCTGCATTGCTGCAGCCACGGCCTGCCCGAGAGGCAGCAAGTGTGTCAGTGTGTCAGCACACACCACCAGGCAGTCTGCGAAAGGACTCGAGGCCGGTCTCCATAGCAACATGCCCTGTGAACAAAAAGATAGCAACCCCCTTCTCTCTCTCTCGGTTCCCTCCTCTTTTCCCTGAACCAGCTGTGGGTGTCTCCTGTGGCCATTGTGTGTGTGTGTGTGTGTGTGTGTGTGTGTGTGTGTGTGTGTGTACGTGTGTGTGTGAGGCATGTTGCAGTCTTAAATCAGTGCAAATTTCATCACACCAGACAAAATATGTGAGAGATGCTCAGTCAGAGAGCTCAATGTGGGTCTGATTTTTATTTATTTGTTTCTCCAACAACAGAGGAGAGATACCCAGAGAATGCTGAGGTGTGGCCCCAGCACACACACACACACCCCCACACGCACACACACACACACACGCCCACATACACACACACACACGCGCACACCCCCACACGCACCCACACACATGAATGCAGCAGACTCTTTGAACATTTTTGCTCCTGCCTCTGATTTGCTTACAAGTCACCCTGGCGATTCAAATCCTCGGGTTCAGTTAGCTGTAAAGTTGCGTGTCATCCAATGCAAAACAAGCTGAGTCATGTTTTCCATCCACTCACATCTCCTGGTCGGGGCAGTCACATACCCCAAGCCCCCTCCCGCTTCGAGACTCTTTCATTTACCTCCTGCAAAAAGACACTTTGACTTTAGAGCCGCAAAGGAAACCCAGGCTCATTTGAAATGACGGCATTGAACGACTGTAAAGAAGCCATCTTGTACCAGGATTTAAGAGTCAATAAGTCAGATGTTGAGATAATCTGACAGATTATACTTTTTTTTGTCCTGGAATACCAAAATATTGCACACAAAACAGAGTCGAATGACCCTGAAGTCACCTTTGAAACACGTTGTTTGGTCATTTTATGTTTCTGTTGAAGTTAAATCCAAGCGCTCACAAAGTATTAACAAATGTTGTTGATCTAGTTTCTATTGAAGATATCTTAGTACACTCGGAATAATACAAAACTGACTTACAAGTAACTTTTCAGCAAGATAAGCGCTTGTTTTAGGTCAATAATTCTTTAATATTGAACTGTTTTTTAAAAAAATAATGATTATTGTTTTAAAGATTATTTCACTCATAGCACCACAAGCATGTCTTAGAAATTGCAAAAGACTTGAGACTGGTGGTGAAGGTTCACTTTACAGGAAACAGGCGCCCTAAAAATGCAGCTAAGCCTGCAAAGGAAATTGCTTAAATCAAATGATATGTGTTGAAATGGCCTAGTCAAAGCCCAGACTGAACATTCGGGCAAATGTTGAACATTCCCGACGCTGCAGATGCTCTGCTTTCAGCATGAGCAGGACTGGATTGTTTTGAAGTGTTAATATATCACACCATAGCAGCTCCGTCTGGATCTGTTGCTAGGCGACCGAAGAAAATAAAAGAAAATCCAGAGGTGTGGAAACCAAATCTCTCTCTCTCTCTCTCTTCGGGCTTTTAAATCTTTACAAACCGGCTTTCAGGATCCATGTTTCCCAATAACACGTCCGAGCATCTCGGGTGATTTCATTAGAGGGGAGGTGAAAATGCGCCCAGATTGAATTTGACTGAAGACGTTTTCCTTGTGAGGATCGGATTCATCCAGACCGCCGGGGGAACCAGAGACAGGAACCACCTCAGCACCCAGACGCAAATAGGTGACATCTACCAGCTTTTTTTTTTTTTTATACTGCTGCTTCCTCACAGAGCAGATGGTTGTTGTTATTAAAAAAACAAACAAACAAACAAAAAACACCCAGTGGTCTTGTCCTGTGAAACACAGTAATGCTGCTTGTTGGACATGAACCGATGTGTGTTTGGCCTGAAACAAATCTCCCATCATTTGCATCGCGATGCAGCAGAACACGTTTCTCCGTGTTTCTCCCGTGTTATGCCTCACTTCGCCACGACAACGGCAGCAATGAAGCCGCGGAGCATTTCTGTCTGCGCAGAGAGCGTGCCGCCGATGTTGACATGCGCCCCTGTACTTTGTGCGCCTCGGTATGCGTGTGTGTATGTGTGCGTGTGTGCGTGTGCGTGTCTGTGTGTGTTTTTGAGAGCGATGTTCATGCGGTCTGATCTGTTTGGCCTCTTTGTTTACGGAGCCGGGCCCTTCCTGCCCTCTGATGTGCGCGCTCGGGGCCATGAATGGCGCTTTGTCCCGGGACGCACACCCACCCGGTCCTCATGATTTGAATGCTGAATCCGTCGGATTCAGGAGAAACTGATATAATTTCAGCGTCCAGTGGGAAACCGACTGCCTTCATGTGACTCCATCCACACTGAAGAGTTTGCTTTAAAACAAAAAAAAGTCTTAAGTTTATCTTTTTTTTCTTTCTTTTTTTTAACTTTAACTCGTGTATTAAAAGTGTAAAAGTTTTAACCAGGGCCAGCCCAAGGTATCAGCAAACCGAGCTGCTGCTTAGGGTACGCTTTGGGTACGTAAATGTTAACATTTTTATTTGCCAAAATAACCTGAAGCCATTTCAGATTTATATTATGTTAGTTCTAATCATAGACAAATATGACGACAGTCTCATAATTACAGTGGCGTGCCAACGAGGTTTCACTCAGGGCCTGCAGTAGGCGGCAACTGCACCTGAACAATACACACGTTGTGCAGGACAATGCAAACACAACGTGACAGGCATCCAATAATATGCAAACAAATAAAAATATGCCAAGTAAGGCAGCAACGCAGCCCAACAATGCATGTAGCAAGCAATATGTCAATGCGTATTTGAACAAAATCAACGGGCAACGTTGCACATCATTGAACATCAGCAATTTGGCAAAATGTTTCTGTTAGCATAGTTATGCTAATAATTGCAATTTATCGTCGCTATTGAATCATTTCTGCTGCTTGTGTCTGTGTTGGAGTCGACTTACACCACAGCCAAACTCCACGCATTTGAAATCTACTCCACTTTTTCCTTCCACTCAACTTTCTCTCAGCACTCTGAATAACCAGTTTTTATTTTTTTTGCTTTTGTTTTGTTTTTATAGCAGTGGCCTTTTTGTGGAATGTGATAAGTCGATATAATATGAGTTGCACTTTTTGAGCTGAATTATTAAAATAAAATATTTTTTTTTTACCGATATTTTAATTTCTTCAGAAGTAACTGTATGTTAGATTTAAATATCCTGTGAGTTTGAATATTTTCTGGCAGGGAGACAAATTTAAAAGTTTTTTCAAAAAGCAAACTATTATCTGACTTTGCTTCACAGTCCTCCCAAGGTCGCAGCTGTCCCGGTGGCACTTTTTCCTTCCACTCAACTTTCCAAACGTATTCTCAAACTTGACGCTCTGTTGTGCTGAAGGTCTCAACTGGATGCGGAGAGAAACCCGGGTCAGAACCTTGGACCACTTCTGCCGCTGACGTCATCACCAGAGGAATGAATCCTCAGCCTCCACCTCTCCTACTTCCAGATTTTATTTTTAGTTTTTTTGTGTGGATGTTTCGGGGTGGGCGTGGTTTGTAGCGAGGTTAAGGGAGGGGGGGGGGGGGGGTGAGCTACGTCACTGATGGTTATATAGGCTGCAGCTGTGGCGTCGGGCTCGCGCTGCTGAGACAAGCTAAGCACAGAGGACCGGCAGGCGCGCGCTCACACTCACGCTCTCCCTCAAACAAAGAAGCAGCACGCGAGGCGGCAGAGCATCCCACCCTTTCAGCCCACTTGCAGAAGCCTCCCCCCCCTCCCCCCAGGAACCCCTAACCCTGCTCATCCGTCCAAGGCAAGAACCGGTCCGAACCGAAGGCCCCCTCCCCCCCTCCACACACCCCCACCCGGCCCCGACCATGACGACCAACGGCTCCGCTAACGGAACCAGCGACATGCTGCAGATCCAGTTCGGCCTCATCAACTGCGGGAACAAATACCTCACCGCGGAGACGTTCGGCTTCAAAATCAACGCGTCGGCCACCAGCATGAAGAAGAAGCAGATCTGGACCCTGGAGCAGAGCGGGGACGACGCCAGCGCCAACGTGTTCTTCCTCAAGTCGCATCTGGGCCGGTACATCGCCGCGGACAAGGACGGCAACGTCACCGGAGACAGCGAGGCCGCCGGTCCCGAGTGCCGCTTCGTCATCACCGCGCACGACGACGGCCGCTGGTCCCTGCAGTCCGAGCAGTTCGGCCGGTACCTGGGCGGCACCGAGGACCGGATCATCTGCTTCGCGCAGACCGTGTCCGTGGCGGAGAAATGGAGCGTGCACATCGCCATGCACCCGCAGGTGAACATCTTCAGCGTGACGCGCAAGCGCTACGCGCACCTGAGCGACAAGGTGGACGAGATCGCCATCGACCGGGACGTGCCGTGGGGGGTGGACTCCATGATCACGCTGGTGTTCCGCGAGCAGCGGTACCACCTGCAGACCTCCGACAACCGCTTCCTGAGGAACGACGGCGCGCTGGTGGCCACCACGGACAAGACCACGGGCTACACGCTGGAGTTCCGCTCCGGGAAGGTGGCCTTCAGGGACTGCAGCGGCAAGTACCTGGCGCCCTCCGGGCCGTCCGGCACCATGAAGTCCGGAAAGAGCGCGCGGGTGGGCAAGGACGAGCTGTTTGTGCTGGAGCAGAGCCACCCGCAGGTCGTGCTCACCGCCGGGAACGAGAGGAACGTCTCCACCAGGCAAGGTGGGTGTGGTGGTTCATGCAGGCCCGGACCAGGTCTCCAGGGTTGGTGTGTGAGTGAGGGCGTGAGTGTGTTGGCAGAGGAAGTGTTAACGTGATGGAATGTGAGCCTGCATCCCCATCCCAACCCCCCCAACTCTCCCCTACTCCCATCCTTTGCTGCACATCCTAAATGATCCTTGCAGGACATGGTCCAGTCGCGCACACACACACACCACAGTGGCCTGTGTGTGTTTACACCCCAAACAATGGCCTGTTTGGAGAACCCGACCTCTCATACGAGTCTTGGTGTGGCAACAAGCACAACAGATGCCATTTGTGTAATTTACCGATTAAAACCCTTAAAATGTGTTTGAAATTATCTGATCTGGTTTCATTCTGAAGGAACAATGGTGGACAAACCAACTGGGATCAAGTTGTTGTTATTGCCACCAGTTGTGGTTCTGATTTTCTTTTGTTCCCATGAGGACGATGGAACGTTACAGATAAAATGTGCTGCAGCTACCTTTGACGAAATTCAGTCGTAAATGCAAAGGGAAACGTCTGTGATCTGCAACAGGATTCTAACCTTTCTCTCGCTTCAAGCTGCTGGGTGATGAAATGGTGGGAGTTCCTGGTTTTCAGCATTTGGGCAGCCAATCATCAGAAGTTTGGTGCATCTCTAGAAAAAACCCCCAAAACAAACCTTGGCATGCTACTTTTATCCATAGGTTAATGAGCTGATCCAAGACCAGATCAGCTCTGGTCACAATCTACATGTTGGTTGTGTTTTGAGAACCAACAATGATTGGGAATTCTTAGTCTTTATGCATTTGACTGGAAAATCGGCTCATTTTGGTCATTTGATGGGTTATCTGGTAATCAACGGCAGAACCCATGTTTTGTATGGTATATTTAGCAAGAACAACAGTGAACACTAGTGTAATGTGATTTGACGTCCGACTCAAACTTACTAAACACTAAAGTTTAAAATACACGGCGCTGGTGGATGTATTGGACTGAAAGTGCTGGGGATTCAGATTACAATATTTGATCTGCTGCTCACAGAAAACAGCGGACTTGAAAGTACTTGCAGCAACTCAAGGTTAACGATGGATATCATTAATATCCTCAAATTAGACAACAATTGCCTCCACAGCCCAAAACGGACTGATGTTTATGGATCTGTTCTAGCACAAGAAAAAACAGTTAACACTTAGGATGTTATGGTCCAAGGAAAATATGGGGGTTGGAGAAGAAAAAACACATTTTATTTATTTATTTAGACCTACTCAGGTCTAATTTGATGCATCTGGCATCGCCCACACTCCAGATAACTCTGTCAGATCTCCAGACCTTTAAATACTTTGGTTCTGCCTTGCTTTCAGATCATATGAGGTTTTGTGTCTGGGCTGTTTCAGCTGTTTAACTTGGCAGAGATGCAAAATTGTCTTCCCCCCCCTGCACTTTCTTGCTTCCTCTTTCCTTGCTTTCCGCCCCCATTTTGACATGCGTGCCTCCTTTCTGAACATCTTTTCCATTGTGGCCTTTTCTCCTCCCCCAACTCCTCCCTGCTCCTTCACACCGGATGGTTGTCTCCATTTGGCATTGTCCCAGTCCCTCATGGGGAGTTGTTGATGCCGTTTAGAAGCTCTGAAGTTGTGTAACCATAACCATTGAGGTGCTTTAATGCATCTAAATCAGTAAAATATAAGATTAGGGCCATTAAATATTTCATAAAGAATCAGTGGAATAGAAAGGATACAGAGGAATTGCCTGAAAGCAGTTGCTTGTGACTGAATTGCACTGAGTGACAGGAATGTGTGACTGATCTCCAGATCTCAATATGGCGTTTGGTCGGAGGAGCTCACTGGGAATGCCATGTGGTTCTTTTTTTTACCCCGCTGAAACCGTGATCTGATGCCTCACTTTTAATTTCCTGTTGCCAAGTCTCCATCACCCTAGGGAGTGGCTGTCTTTCTTTCTTCTTTGTTTACTCCTCTGGTATATTTATCAGCTTTTGTTTCCACCAGCAGCCACAGATCTTTCTGACATGGTTTGCTTTCTCAAGCACAAAATGGAGGCTGGCTGTCGGGAGAAAGGGTTGTGCTACAAGGTTCCCACTCTTGGATCTTCAGGGCTCTGTGGGTAGACGCAGATTCTGTTTCGCAACAAATCTGACTCTGATTGCAGCGTGTCACCAAGACCCCATAATCTAAACCTCTCATCCTCTGACACGGCGTCTCCTGTGGCTACAGAGAGCATCGGTTTCACTTCAAACATCCCATAGTTCCCTGTTCGACTTGACCTAGAAGTGACACTATAGTACAAAACTGTTGTACCCCCACATTTCTAATGGTATAAATCAATTTGATGGATTGAAATTAGCTGTGTAAGCTCATTGGTTAAGGTGGTTTGTTAAAAACAAAGATGGATGCCCTCAGGCGGAAACCTTTGGCGAACACATTCCTTAAAGATGTTAGGTTTTTTTTAAAACAAAATCTTGTTTGGTACCAGGATTGGTGCCACTGCTGCCGATACTTTGCATAAAGACCGCACTTTTTCTTTTTCCATAACTTTTTACAAGGTTGGAGAATCCATTCAACAATTACTCTTTGATTAGTCTCTCTCGGTTTTCAAAGTGTTTAAATCATCACGTTGACATATTTTGGCTCATTATCTTGAGAAAACACCTTTTTATTTTCCAAACATCCCAGGTCTTCCATCGTACTTCACAATGGGAATGAGTTGCTTTTCCAAATTTGTAACGTTGGGACAGAGACAGGTTGACATTTGGTAGCCATGAAGACTCTGTGCCAGCATGAGGCCGCTGTTCAAACACGCTACCTTCAGTGTTTTAAACCTTCATATATGCATGAATCCTCTGTTGGCATTGGTGTTTTTAGTCTGTTTAGAAAAAAAAATCTTTGACTTAAAAATGTGAATTTTTACTGAGACACTTCGTAGGCTCCTGAGTGCCACAGTTGAAAACTATGAAGAAAAATATTTATATACCTTATATAAAGGCTGGTTGCAATAGCGACCTTAAAAAAAAAAAAAAGGAAAATATGGACTTTAGTGTGTAGTTTGCAGCATATTGGAGGTATATTCTTAAAAATTTGACTCTCCAACAGCAGCCAATGTAATTGCTGTCTTATTGATGTTTGTGCATGTTGGGCGATTTTTCTTTCAGCAACTTTTTTTAGACGGCTACTGGCTACTTTTGACTTTAATGTCTAGTTTTAAAAGATTTTGTTGTCTTATGGAGTAATGACTTGTGGTCTTAAAAAATGTCAGCTTTCTATTGGTCGCCTGAAGCCTTCTTCTTCGTGGGTAACTAACAGTCAACCTGTGTAGATTTTTGCTTATTGCTACACAGAAACTTTGTACTTTTCCCTCTGACAACTGGACGGCTGGGACAAGGATTAAATGCCGAGTGGAATTAAACTGGCTCCAGATGTTCAGCAAACACGCCGCAGCTCGGAGTCGAACTCTGCCGCGGCTGTTTGCCTGGCAGACCTGAGCCAAGATGGTGGTCGGACTGCGCTGGCTTTCATTAGCGGTGGGAGATTTTAGACATGAGGCCAGCTCAAGTGGGTCAATCCAAAATCTGTCTCTGTCCAGTCAAGAGTACGGATTTTTCTTTCACTAAGCTTTAGAGGAGGAGAGATGGAAAATCTTCCCAAAATATCCTTTCATTAGTTGGTTTAGCTTCCCCCTCCTGAAAATTATCACTTTAAGTTGGATTAAAGTGTTTATTCCATAATTTACAGCAACTTAATTTGTTCACAGAATTGTCTTGTGCAACTGAATTGTGAAATAGTCCATTTTAATTGAGATGGTTTTTCCCTCCTTCTGGCTTTATTACAAAAAGTGATGTTCTGATTGGGGGGGGGGGGGGGGGGGGGGGGGGGGGGGGGGGGGGGGGGGGGGGGGGAGGGGGGGGGGGTGGGGTGGGGGGGGTGGGGGTGGGGGGG
>CAEGAD010073420.1:0-18270 GCA_903067055.1 Poeciliopsis paucimaculata
GTAACAAGAAAAGGTGCATAGAAAACTTATTTATTGCTCATTTTGCGACACACTGATCTACTCTGATGCGGCCAAGCCAGATACAAGGCATCTTTTCTTGGATGCCAGTTCATCAATGTCGGGGCTCAGGGTTGGAGCTGAGGAAACCTTCATTATCGGAAAAAGGTGTTTGCCAGTCAGACGTCTCCTGTGAGATGTTTCCGTCATCTTCATTGAGGAGAAAAGTTGCTCACGTAGGGTAAGTGCTAGTGCGCAAGAAGACGGATCACCACCTTCCTAATACATCGATGTCCGCTACCATAAGTGCTACTGACACAGAGGAGAAGGCGTGTCTGCCTCAGTCCTGATTGGCGCGCCAAAAAACAGCACAGCATTATGGATTCATAGTATAAGCGGTGAATGCGGCGTCACAGCGTTGCCGGTGGGCCGGCTCTAATATTAATTTGAAATTGCCTCGCGGGCCAAATTTGGCCCGCGGGCCAGAGTTTGACACCTGTGCTGTAGAGGATGACTACTACTTTCCTGTCTGGCCTGGGAATGCCTTCGGATTCCCCCGGAAGAGCTGGAACAAGTGGCTGAGGAGAGGGAAGTCTGGGCCTACCTTCTTAAGCTGCTAGCCCCGCGACCTGACCCTGGATAAGCGGAAGTGGATGGATGGATGGCAAAAATATGAACAAAGCAAAAGTTTTCAGATTATTTTGGTGCTGCAATTAAAAGGAAAAGTTATGTTAACTTTTAATATTTAGGTTCTTCAACTTACATATGCACACACAGAAAGGTTAATTCTTTACAGGTTTATCACATAATAAGGCACCATTTTAATGCTTTTATGCACTATTGGTCATCATAGAGCTTTACTGTCTAGACTGAAAAAATATCAGCAAGTGGGGTGGCAAGCCACTTAAATCTAAATACCCAAATTAGCCAGCAATAATATCAACATTTTTAATAATAGAGATAAAAAAAAAAGGATTATATTATGGCATTATTTTAAACCAAAAGGATTCAGTTGACCAAGTAAACATAAGCAGAGTCAGCTTGTAATCTTTGATAAAACATTTGTCAATTTAAAGAAGAAAATGTTGGACTTGTGCAACTCAGACGCTCTACTTTTTTGTGTAATATGTACAAATTCTAATCTTTTTAACTGGTCTACAGTTAAAAAGTATTTTGTGGCCATTAGCAGACAACCAAACTTTCAGCTTGAGGACTGACAGCACGCAGTGCTCCAGGGAACTCACTAATTATTTCCAACAATGCACTATAAACATCCTTGATGTTCAGAGAAATCCAACAAGTCCCAATTAGTATTACATGCAGCACATTACAAAAAAAAAAAAAGCCAGGGGACTCCTCTACAACTGTATGGAAATTACTTCCGTTTTTGAAATTTCTGATTTACTTTTTCCCTTTCCTGCAGCCTTTTTGAACGGTTTCCTCTCTTCACAGGGATCCCGCCGAATAAGTACCAGTACATTGATGATCTGGTAGTGATGGTTCCTCAGAATGTGTGGGAATATCTTTACAACAGGTAAACAATAATAATTCTTAATACATTTCACTCAAGGACTCAGACTATAGTGAATCCTTTACTGCCTTCTGAAGTAGAATAGAGAAACAGTCAGGATTAGTAATTAAAAGTGAAAATTAAATCCAGCTTGTCCTTTTTTTTTTTTTTTTTGATGTGTGATTTTTCTGATTGTATGTGTATATATTTTTTTACACATTAGATTAATTCAACTGTTTTTGAGAGAGATCAGTGATCATCCTCATCTCTCCACTAACCTTTCTCTGCGTATTTGCGTCACTGTGTTCAGTTTCGGAGGCGGCCCTGCAGTCAACCACCTGTACATGTGCGCCATCTGCCAGGTGGAGATCGAAGCTCTGGCCAAGCGCAGGAAAACCGAAATAGACACCTTCATTAAGGTGAACTCTGCTTTTCTGAAAGGCTTTATCTATTTTTCTTTTTTAATGCTATTGTTAGGACTGAACGATTAGTCGTGATGGAAGGATTATTGACATAATCATCAACTAATTTAGTAATCAATTAATCGCTAACTGCATGCTTAGTCGGAATTAAGCCAAAACTGTGCTGTTCAAACTGGTTAATCCAATAGATTTATTTCTAATATTGTATTTAAAAAGTTTAAATGAAAAACCATCAAAATGTGGCTATTATTATTTAGTTGTAAAAATAATAGCTATAGCTAAAGTAATAGTTAATTTCAGGCCTAATTATTATTAATCCTGCTTGCTCCATTTGGGACTTTTTCTTAATTTATGTTTTGTCTGTAGCTGAACAAGGAGTTCCAGGCTGAGGAGGCTCCATCAGTGATCTTGTGTATCAGCATGCAGTGGTTCAGAGAATGGGAGAGCTTTGTGAAGGGCAAAGACAACGGTACAAACCACTCACATATAAATGCACAGTTATGGATGAGCTTACTTAAAAAAAAAACGTATATTGCTTGTTCTGTCAGAGCCACCCGGTCCCATTGACAACAGTAAAATCGGTGTTATGAAAGGAGGACACATACAGCTGAAGCAAGGTAAACTTTTATTCGCTAACTAAGATGTAAAGCCTGAAACAGGACACAAAGATTTATTAATTTTTTTTTTATCTCAGGTGCAGATTATGGACAGATCTCCGAGGAGACATGGCAGTATTTGTTGGGGATATATGGTGGGGGTCCTGAGATCGCGGTGAGACAAACGGTGGTCCCAGCTGACCCCGGCAGCCTTCATGGAGAGAGGAAGATCGAAGCAGAGACGAGAGCACTTTGAGAGTCACGCAGGTGAGAATCCGGCTTCATAAATTCTACTATGTTTTCTAAATATTTCTACTTGCCGCACTAGTTTAACTTTGCTTGAAGGTTATCCTCAGTACAGGAAATGACCCTAGTTACTTTGTTTTCCTTAACAAATTGAGTCCCTGAACAGAAAATTATGTTCCAGGAGGCAATTATCTAGTCTGACTGGTCTTCAGCTGCTTTGCAAAGATCAGTAGATGTGCAGAGCTGATACTAGATACATACTCCAGGAGGATGTAAATAAGCCGAATGTGGATATAGAAACAATATTTTTTTTTCATTGAAAGAAATTGTAGACCATTCATCACATTGCTTTGACTTCACTTTTATGCATTCATTTTTGGTGGGTTAACATCCTCCAAAAATACAGATATTTGTGTTTGTTGCTTGAAAAAAAAAAAAAGAAATATCAATACTTTTGCAAGGCTGTAAATTAAGCTTGTACTCTCTTTGTTTTTTTGTTGTTGTTTTGTTTTTTTCAAACTTGTTTTTCTCAATTTTTTTCCCTTACAGGTCTGATGATATCTTTCCACTTCTGCCCTCACATGAAGTTGAGGAATTTGCACGTTGGCGAAGAAGCATTACGAGCACTTTGTAAATGTAGCGACGTCTTATTTTGAAGCTGCAAGAGGTCAAAACAAGACCTAAACATCACCGATTTTTAGTCATCGGACAGCTCTGAAGCTCTGTGTTTGTGTCACACCTCTGTAGCTGTTTTCGGTAGCCATAGGCGTCTCTGTGGCCGCCGTAGTGACTAGATGTCATGTGCTGCTTCTAAACCGGCCGTGGCAGGCGAACGGCACCTGACGTCACAAGCCAGAACGGTGCAGTGAACGTTGCTGATACGTGGGAGGAGGGCTCCTCTTTCACACTAGAAGCAATTAAGATGCATTACCAAGCTTTCCGTTGTTTAGCTGTTTACTAGTTACATAGCAACAAGCAGACAGAAGTGACAGGTCTCAAGTGAATAAAACGTCTGCACCTCCAACGTCAGCGTGCGCCAAGCCCTCAGGAATAGAAACCTTTTCCTTTTTGTGTGTTTTATTTTTTGTTGTTGTTGTTTTGGGGGGGGCATGGGAATAGCTGGAGTAGGTTTGTTTATAACTCCAAAACATGCATGTGTGGGTTGTGCACAATTACTTCTGGGCTCAAACTGCATGCAGCTGTAAGTTTTTTGCTGACTGAGCGGCTCAGTTGTTTTGCTTAAACGATCCGTTTACTTGCGCACAAGAATACTCAGAAATACTCACAAGAAGACCTTGCTTTTGTATAGTAAGTGTAAGCTCTGTCAGCAAACAGCCATAGGCATGTATAGATGTGAATGTTAACATTTCATTAGTCAAAGTAGATAAGCAGGAGGGATGCGCACGTATCTGAAGTGATAAAGAGAATCTCGTGCAATAGATTTGTGATTTTACAAGATCAGTGTTAACGTCTTCAGACTTTATCAAGTGCTACTTGAGAGGCATTTAGTTAAAAATAATCACATATATTAAGCAAAACAGTATATAGAGATAAATGTGATTTATATAAAAGGGGTTACTGCTGTCAAACGTTTGGTAAACTTTTTTTTTTATCTGTAACTTCTTATCCTTGCTTGGCAGGAGTTTGAAGACTCCATATCTATCACGCTATGTTGATGTTTTCTCCCAGAAAGAATTTGTGTCTCATCACGTTTGAAATTTGAAATATGAAGTCATACATATTTAGAATATAATACAGATTTTATTACAAATTTAGCCACAAAATTTAAAATACAGATTTACGGTGTTCACATGTTAGGAAATACACGTTTATAAAAGTTCCCCAAAATTTAGGGGACATGAAGCCAGATGTGCTGAATCTTATCAAAACTTTTCCAGCACAACTAACTGTTGCATATGTTTCTGTCTCTCCCACCTTTTATTTTCATAAAAATGTGTATTTTTTGCTAAACAAACACAACTGGAGTCATTGTTAGTGTTTGTTCATTGTACTCCATACACAGACGTATTCTGCTAGCTAAAACATTTTGCGACAGTGACTTATTTTGGCCAATCCAAAACCATGAGAGTGCAATGAGTCAAGTCACATTCACTAGAGAAAACATTTTTGTGGTTTGAACAAATGGGGGGGAAATTTTGGGGTCAAATGTAAAGTTCTCTCCACTGAGTGTGTTGATTTCACAAAGCAGGAATGGAGTGTTGATGATTGTGAAGTATAGATGATTGTGCCACAATCATCATACTTGATTTTTACAGTTTTATTGCAACAATGAAACAACTCGTATTTCATATTTACGCTTCAATTTTTTTTTTTTTTTTAAGAGTACTATTTTATTTGGTGTGTGATGTTTAATTCTCGACAATAATCCACCAGCTGATAAATTGCTGCCTGTTGTTAATAAGTCCATAAGTCTGAAGAAAAATTGGTTATATTGTAAAACAGAAATGACTTTTTTCCAGAGACAACAGCTACGTTATGCTAGTAACAACAGCTGCTAAGCTAGCTGTTGTTACAGCTAGCTTAGCAGTTTTTTAGTTAGCTAGCCCCCTGTAACAAACCAGTAGTAGTTCTAAAGCTCACAAAATAAAATTTTAAACCTTTTGCTTTCTTTTTTTTTTTTTTTTTAAAGAAGTTGTATGCAAATTCAGTAAATAAAGAAAGAGTACATACTTTGCTTAGCTAGGCATGCTAACATTCCAGGCTTTTGGCAAAAGTTTCAAAATGGAGTTACTTTTTGGTTACAGTCTTCAAAATAAAAAAACTTCAAACTTTTGTAGCAGGGTTGACTTCTTGGATACAATCTGATAAATTCTCTGCTGGCATTTAGACGTGTTAATAATACAAGAGAGTTCACCTAGCTAACTCTTCAGACAAGGCATTGAAACACAAGCATAACTTACTGTCATAAAATCAATTTATTGTACATATAATAATTTCCATCTACAGCTAGTGGATGTGTTTGTATGTGAGCAGCACAGATGTAACCCCTAATGATTAAGGCTAAAAGATCACTTAGGATAAATAAGGAAAATTGCATTTATTCACTTTTAGTTTAATGTTTTTAAGTACGTTTTTTTTATGATTCCCACCGATTTTTTTTTTTTTTTCTTTGAAGGTATGAATTTGCAAGTTTCACTTTCTACAAAAGCTGGATTTGTAAAATGCTTTCCCACGACAAAAAGTATTTCCCCTCCTGTTTTCTGTTCGTGGATGTTTTCCATGGATGGCAGCCCAAAATGTCTTCAAAGAAAAAAAAAAAAAGAGCTTGGGTCCATGACAAAAAAGTAAATAGGTTTTTATAGAAATGCTTTTCATTTCACCGGTGGCTTATAAAACAGAGAACTTTACTATGTGTATTTAACAGTTTAGCTCACAGTAAGCCATGTTTTGTTGTTAAGTTATGAATCAGTTTTCAAAGAAAAACAAATGTCTCTAATGTTGTCTATTTTGTTTATTGAACTAGTTTCTCTTTTCATACAGTTCCAGATTTTATGTACAGCAGATGTTAATATTGTGGCAATATGTTTTCTATAGGTGTGGGGAAGAATGTGCAATCAAACAAACAAAAAACTACTACAGTGCAATCATAGCTGTGCCGTAGAGATGCTGGGACGAATAAACGACACCAGTAGCTTGAACAGCTGAGAGTTCAAACAGCCAGCCGGTGTAACTTTTTATAATGCAGTGTTAGGGAGTTTCTTGTGGTAATTATTACATTAACCCCACCCTGTAAGTGCATCCGCTCATGTTACAGCAGGTATATGCGTGTAAGACTTCAATCTACTGGAAAAAACAAGCATTGCTGTGGTTGGAAAGTATTCATAGGTGTCACGGCACACAGCAGGATTTCACGGGGTCATGTTTCCTAGTCGTGGCTTTTGCGGTCATGGCTAAGGTGGTCCTACCACAGTCTGAAGGAATGTTTAAATGTCTGTATAACTGATGTAATTATTATGACTGGTCTAATAATTAAAATTTTCTGCTTTTGGATTGGAATTTTTTTTTTTCCTTCCTTTTTTGTACTGAGACAGACGGAGTTAAATGTAAAACACGTGCTGTCAAGTTGCTGTTGGATAAATATTTTAACGATCAATGTGTCATTTAATGTGAGATGGTGGCTGAGTGGTGACATGACTACTTTTGCCCTGCAGTCAAAACCGATGGGGAGGGTTATGGCTGGTTCACCAAACCCGGGCGTTTGGTGAACCAAACGGTGAACCAGCCATTGGGGTAGCACACTGGCCACCCCAAGACAAAATCAGGGGTCGCAACTTCGAAAACTCCAATATGAGTTCATAAGGCATGTATTTATTTAGCAATTTCTCCAGTCAGAAGGAAGAAAACTGGATAAATATTTTCTGAAAGCAGTAGCTTCAAAAATGTAAAATTCTGCTTAATTTCTGTTTCATTTCTGACTACCATTGTTAGTCACAGAATGCTTGCCATTTGAAGGACTGCCACATCTTATGTCCTGCTAATGACATCATCTGTCACAACGCTTCAACTTCAGGAGTTTGTCTCCAGTTTTGTTTCCTCACATCATGTTTGGTTTTAAGTTATTACTTGAAGCTAAAGCAAATATCCATGTGGTGAATGGGAAGGAAATCAAACAAGTGTAATGAAATACCCTGTCCTGTTCATACCTTTTGAAACCAAGATTTCAAACCTTTGATGATCTGTTTTCTTTTTCAAACAATAGAGAGCTCTACTGTCCAATGTTGTTGTGTTTTTCTCTCTGTTTTTAACTCCTCACACTGATGCAGTGTCTTTGAAGAATTTGAGATTTAAGGAATCTGTGTTGAGACAAAGTTCTCGATAAAGTTAGCCTACGAAAAAACAAAAAGAGAAAAATCTTCACAGTAACTTGTCTGCTGCAAAATTTCTGACTGGGCTTGGGCAGCACACAGAATATGCCCAGGTTAATTTTAGAAATACAGCAGCCGTTAAGTGAGGGGCTGTGATGTCATCTCGAGCCCCATGCGTATGCCGAGCTGCATCGAGCTCAGACAGAGACAGACTGAAGACCAAACACGCCAGGCTGCTTAGCGGATACTGTGCACTGATGACACAATCGACACATCTTCAGGTAAGATCCAGTTTTTGAAAACTGATTTTTAGGTGCTGTGTTCATACACACACACACACACACACATCACTGCAGCTTCATTTTACCACATCTCTTACATGTGTCTTGATGTGTCTGACCATGAATGCAGGCATAGCTTTGTCAGCTTTTAAAAATAAATGACTGACATGGATCCCAATAATGCAGGGAATCCATGGATGACTCAGCAGACATATTTATGAATAATTCAACGTCCAGTGTCGTAAACTGTGCACTTCCCTCTGTCCGTTCACTGAGACAGGATGGGTGTGGCATGATGCAGCCCACCTCTGTCCTCTTTGTCCTCAGGGGGATGTTGGGTCCTACCTGGGACAGAATTTTTGCTTTTCTCAGAGTCGGACATTAACTGAGGTCTCTCCGTAGGAATATTTGCTCCACAAGAAGAAAAGTAAAACATATTCACAGTCACAGAATTTTATTTGTTTTGAAAATGAATGCTATCTTTAAGCTACTTTTACAATAAGACTAATATGGGGATGATTTTGTTGTGGATGTTAGAAAAAAAGTAGGATTTTGGCTTTGTTCACAAACACATTTTTAATATTTCTGATTATGAACACAAGAATTATTACGCCATTTTTCTTCAGTGCTTTTCCTTTTCTTAGGTGCACCCCGAACCACTGCAATACTGCATTTATTTTAGGATATTGATCAAGTCAAAAACTGTTTTAATTACCAAGTTTGACAATTAGCTAAGAGTTTTTATTACTTAAATCCCTAAACATGGCTATTCAATTCATGTTTCTTGAACATAAAACCTTATTTTATGCCTAAGCATACCTATCAAGGTTAGTTATGCTTTCTTAAAAATGTTGAGGGAAAAAAAAGAGGGTACAACAGAGGTTTAAATATATAGATCTGCTCGGAAGTTTACATACACTCATCATAATGATTAATACTGATAAATGTTAGTCTGCTAATTATTCGTATGAGTAGAAGATTTTCGGCTGAGTTTACAGCTCACAACTTTAATCATTTTAGACAAGCACAATTTGGATGTATTGTGCATTCTCTTTAATACACACATGCGCGTGTGGAGGTGTGTATGTGTAATCAAAATTATACGTACAGGCTCATGCTAGTAAATGTACAGAACTCCCATAATATCTGGTTATGTTTTACACACAGAGCTCATACGACAGGGTAGTTTCCTAACACATACTTGTTTTTAAGCGTACTAGTTGAGACATGGAAGCTTTCAAAATGCCGTTTGAGGAGCTTTATTTTAGCTTCTCATCTCTAAAACTGGTTTTTATGATGAGAAAAAAAAAAACTGTTTGACTAGGATTATTGTTCTGTTGAAAAACCAAATGTCTCCAAGTCTCACAAACTTTTTTTTCTCAAAAAAAAAAAAAAGGGAGATTTGTTTGGATATTCAAAACCAAAGAACCACCAAGCCTCAAGCCTGCTATTAGCTGGAAAATGTTTGAACATTATTCTCATTGCCTAAGTATTACAGTATACTGTAAATATGTGCCTAAGTATACTTAGGCGTGTATTAAAGTATAGACATGAACTGAAGAGGTGCAGATGTAAAATAAAAACTCTGCTCTAATAGGAACACCTTCAAGACTGGCCACATAAAGCCTCTGGCAGAAATGTTTGATTTTTAGACAGGACAAGATTGAGCTTGAGACAAACTGGTGAGCATGGTGATGGCAGCATCATGCTCTGGATTGTTTTTCACTGCCAGTAGTGTTTGTGTATTGCAGAAAGTGAACAACAAAAGCAAAAATGGAGGACTACTTTTTAAATCTTCAATTAAACTTCAAACAAGAGATAGACATTTAGAACTATTGACAATCATTCAAAATACACATCAAATAGGCTATAAAAAAACACCTACCTTTTCTACCAAATCCACATGTTGCATGTTAATGTAATGTATAATCAAACAGAAGAGTGAAACTAATGTATTATGTCATTTGTGCTTACTTTGCCGTCTACTATGTCCAGAGCTGCTGCTTACTGACCTGACTTCTGTTTCCTTTTCCTCAGGCATCTGTTTTAACTTTGCTGACAGGCTTCTTCCATCAAGCAGAGGAGACTGATGAACACCAGACAGGAAAAAATTCATACATGAAGCCTCCATTATGACCTGAAGGTCTGGTGGTTTTGAGAACAGAGAAAAGGAGCGACACACCAGCAGCGCTTCTTTTCTTTTAAAACGAAAAGCAATTTTCTTGGACGGCTGGTGCTTGGTTCCTCTTTACCTCCCTAAGCTTGCTCACAAGGGTATTTTCTCTCTCGTTTTTTTTTTTTACAAAAGTGGCCTGTGTAAATATTTGCAGGACATGTTTAGGAGCTGTGAGAGACAGAGAACACCAGGCAAGTTTAAGCTGTGACCTTTCAGTTTGATGGTGAAGGGCCAGCTTTTTGATTTCTGTCAGCAGATAAGTCAAGTCGACGCTGCTGTGCTTACTAGCTGAAACTTTGTGGTGGACCTTGATTTTCCTTTTCAGCTAGTTATTATTTCCTGCCTTTAAAAGAGAGAAAGTGAGAGACAAACACTTACAGGCATTGCAAGTAAAAGGACTTAGCTTCCCTTGCTCATGCTTATCTTAAAAGTGTGTTTCACTCTGAATAAGCATGAAAGTGAAGACTTAAGATATTTATAGTCAAAAACTTCTTTTTTTTTAACCAATTGTGTATTTTGTAATATTAGGTAACAAATATTACATAATCAAAAATAATTACATTTGCACATTTTAGGACTTAAGATGACATTGTCTTAAACTAAAAATAAGCTAAATAGCCCATGTACATGTATCTTATGAGTGAGTCAAAAGTACCATTAACTCTGTAATATTTCTTCCTGCTATTCTTGTCACTTCCTGAGTCTGTAATGTGACCTGTGTCCGTTGTACACCTGCATCGTCTGTTTACACACACCATGGGCTGCGTCGTTTGTTCCCAGTTGGTCGATATGTGGACTGTGACGGCATGGGGGGCGGGCCGCAGGGCCGTGGAGCTCACCTCCTGCCCGCAGATGCTCAACGGAGGCTACCACCGAGTGACCGGCCTCCACTACTTGTCGTCCTTCTCGGACGCCGAGGACTGCTGCGACGACAGCAGCTCGGCAAGCTCGCTCACGCTGGAGTGGCAGCTTCAGGGAGCTGATGGTTGAGGTTCCTCCAGGAGTGCAATGTAATGATCTGAAATGTAGTGTATTTATCGTGAAAACGAAGGAAGATGTTTTTATTTAAGTTTTTTTCTTAATTTGCGACATCTTTGTTAATGATATTCAAATATTTTACTTTAACTTTAGTCAAATGAATTAACATTCACGGTTTGGAGTCAAATGTAACCTGTTAAGGGAGCAAGTAGCCTATCCAACCTTGACGAACCGGAGTTCATCGCGAATGATGAAGCATTAAAATACTTGGAGAAAGATGCAAATTGCTGGTCAGCAACCATCAGGGAGGGCTGAGCTGCTAAAAAATGGATATTGAGAAGAGAATCCATAATTTTCTACGTGCCATCTTTTATTAAAACATGAATAAAAACATTTTGTTTTTCCAAAATTGAAACCCCTTTGTATCTATTTTTTCATTGGCTGTCTCATGTCCTTCTTAAAAAAATGCACATCTGACAAGAGAGAGCATGATATTGATGCACATGCCACTATCAGCTGGTGTAACGTTAACTGATGGCTGATAACATGCTTTCTCGCATACCAAGCATTGCACAAAGTTATACTTTAAAGAACCAAAGATGTTTTTAGCATTGAGTGCATTTGCTACTTCCGTGGGGAAAAAACCAATACTCTCTGTTTCCACATCAGAGTTTCCCTTGGCTCTTGGAAAGCTTCTTGAATTATTCTTTTGACTCCTCTGTCAGGAATCTTATGAGGATTTTATTGCTGGTGTTTGGTGAAAAAAATTGCTGTGCATCTCTGGATTAGGACTTCATTCACCTTGTGTGAATAGTTTTTCCATACAAGGAGACATGTTGACGTCATGACCAAAAAGAATACTTTTTCATAAACTCTGCAATAAACTTCTTCCGGTATGCTCATTGCTAATTCCCTGTCTCATTGCATTTTACCCATTTCATTTGTGGAGTCCTTTATTTTTACTTGTTCGTACTTATTGGTTGTCCAACATCTACTTCTTTTGCACTCAAAGAAGTATTTAAACTGAGAAGAGCAACGTTGTCAGGAAAATGTGACTTGCAAGGAAGAAAACCAAAAATCTAAGTGAAACTGAACTCCCAATTATTGTTTGTGTTTCTGTACTAGCCATAGTGTGCCACTGTAGCACAGTTGGTTTTTGCAGAAAGCTAGAAAAGTAAAATAATAAAGTCTGAGATTCTCAAGACCCGTAAATCTTCTAAAGGTTTGGTATTCTAAGTCCTTTATCTATTGATTGTTTCCATGTTTCAGCTATTTTAGCTGACAAGAATTGAAGACAGAGAGCTCCGTAGTTTTCAGAGTTGGGTTTGCTGGAGCAGGTTTTGCGTCATTGAAAACGTGAAGCTGAACTATCAGAAATAGAACTTCAGTATGCATAAATATAATTGTCATGTACATGCAAGACTATGTATATAACACTGTGTACGCCACACAGATGATGTCAGAATGCAGAAAGCCGCAGGTTTGGCCACCGGAAGCCCCCTGCTCTTGAATCATGAGTTCAGTGGAAAATTTTCACTCCGCCTTTTGCAGCCAACCTTGTAGCCCATATTTTGCCAGCAGCCTCGCGCGTGAAGTCATGTTTGGAGTCTGATCTTCACCGTGTGCAGAAATGAAGACGTGTTGACTCCTGATCTTGGAGCATGTGTCAGAATTTGTAAGGAGCACATTCTCCCACACATATTATTCGCCATGTGTAATTTTAAAATGATTAAATGGATAAAGTCTCTTGTGTTTTGGCTAGCTGTTATGGAAGACACATTCTCAACATACTGATTTCAGGGAAGCCTTTGAAAATGAACAAAAACAACAAATTCCTAAGTTATTTATGAAGTTTTTTTTTGTTTTTTGTTTTTTGCAATTCCCTAGAAAAAATCACTTTGTGCCTATTTTTGACAATTTTGCAGAAAATTGGTTGTTCTGACCTTTCGATCCCTATGTTGGTGTGCCCATCATGGCAATTCAGAGTGCCCAGATCTCATCTAAGAGAAAATAGTTTGGGTCGCATTTATTTTTCTCTTCCTGTAATTGTTTCTCCTAAAGCAGTACATAAGTCCACTTTTCTTGTAGTGTTTCTTAGATGTGCTGAGATGCTTATACAGGTATTTTAGTAGATCTGGGTTAGCCAGTTTGTGGAGAACGACCTTAATAGCAGGTCATGTCAGTAATGGGGGATATGCTGGATAATTCATAAAGGAGAATAATTTCTACACTTTAAAAACCATCCTCTCTTTTTCTTTTTTTCTTTTTTTTTTTTTTTTTAGGTCTTTTAGTCTACTTCGTGCAGCCAAACAGGTTCACTTTGAGTGTTTGTTTTCTTTTTACTCTACATGTTCATTATTAAGCCTACCAGTGGCTTTTTAAAAAAAAAAAAAAAAGAGCCTGAATTCTACCTGCTGTGTCATAAATAAATCATTTCCGTTTGTATTATGCAGTCATCTTTGGCCGGTGGGTGGAGGCAGAGACGCCTGTATAAAGAGGTTCTTCCTTTGGGGAACCTCTCACTTTCTGCAGCAGTGGCAGCACAGAGGGACTTTTTTTTTATTTATCATATGACAGCAATCAAGCAGCAGTCATGATAAGAAACGAGGTTTTCTCCTGTTTTGTCTTCTACGCCGTCCTCCTGGTGATCAAAATGTACACGATCGCGATCATAACGGGACAAGTGAGGCTGCGGAAAAAGGTGAGAGAACCAAGTATTTTTTTTTTTTTTTTTTTAAATAAAGTTTAGTTTTGAATCAATTTGATTTTAACTCCCTCTTTCTCTGATGCATTTTTCTCCTGATTTGAAATGAATACATCAAAAGGCTTTCGCCAACCCAGAGGACGCGCTGAGACACGGAGGGCTGCAGTTTCACAGAGAGGATCCCTACGTGGAAAGATGCCGAAGGTGAGAGCGCAGAAAGTTTCCATCTGACAGGAAGAGTTTTGCACTGCAAAGCAAGCAGGAAAAGCGCATTTGTACTCCGAAAGGTTTAGATGGTGAAGTTGTGTGGATGCATTTGCGTGACCAAAGTTTACAAGAACTGGACAGGGGTGATATGTCTGTGTGGTGATTCCCGTTTGTTTCTGCTGGAATTTTCCCATCCAAATTGAGATGTGCACTTCTCCGCATGGCGGTGCAAGCATTCCCACTCCGAGCTGTGTGTTATAACATGTTGGAAAAAAGAAATCTCTTAGGAAGGAGGGGGGCAAAAAGGGGAAAACAGATGTGTGTGTGTGTTTTTTTTTTTGTTTTTTTTTCTTTGCTGCTGATAAAAAGCAAAAACAACTCACTAAACAATGTTGAACTCAAGCTGGAAGATATCTTGTTCAAGAGGTTTCAAAGCATGTTTTTGCTTGGCAAAAACATGCCATTCAGCCTCAAGCTGAATGGCATCTGCTTGAGGCTGATGCCATTCCATCAGCCTCAAGCTGATGGAATGGCAGATTTCCTGACAAAAATGTTTTTACAAGATTACAGCATAAAAACGAGAGGAAGTGAAGCAGGAAAGTGCTCAGATGGCCTGACCCCAGTTGGCCCCTTTTTTAAAGACCTATGTATGCACTAATGTGTCTGCTGATGCTGCACGACAAACCGGACGTCGATTTATTCAGGGAAATTACAAAACACTTGTGCTTACCCAAACAAGCAGCAGGAAGAGTGCCATTCCTTACAAATGAAATCCAAGTCTGAGTCACAGCTTGACTTGGAAATGCCACTTTTACTAAGTGAGTGATCATATTTTTACATCATAGCTGAGTCACTAAATCGCAAAATAAAACCAGAAGGAAACCAGTGGTATTCAGCCAGCGGAGGCCGGCTGAAGACCTACATTCCTGGAGCTCCGCAATTAACGCAATCAGATTTTGGTCTCATGTAATTTGAGCTTCTTTTGTTGTTGTGCTTCCCACTGTGTGATTTCATTTTTTAAACGTGGAAGCTACCGATTGTGTCGTCCAAATCAAAGTATCTGTAGGGGCCCCAGATGAATTTTTTTTTTTTATTGCACAGGCTCAATGGGTCAAAATGGACTCATTGCAAAGGACAAATTATCACTGAATAAAGACATTTTTTTGAAAATATTGAATCACCATCACAGAGTATGTTTGTATTCGAAATTCAAATTAAGTTTGTTCACAGGCTTTTCTCAGGCTAGTCCATTACCAAGAAAGAAGTGGGCTTCGAAGGGACTGCTTGGGTTGTTGACCATTATGGGTGAAACTCGGTCTGGCATTTGGTTAACATTATTCTATACTTTTTCTGTTTTTTTTTTTGTTGTTTTTTTGCCAAACCCTCATATAAAAGTCTAAAGAATCTTAGAAAAAAAGAAACAGCTTTACAGCTATGGTTACAATCAAGTCAAAAGAAAAAGAGAAGAAGAAGAAAAAAAAAAGATGCCTGGTTATCAGTTAGTCTTTTGTGCACAAAACCAGTTACGCTAGGATTGTGGTTTTTCCCAGGAATCTATTGCTGGGAACCTTTGTGTATTGCTTGTCTTGGTTTCAGTGACACCCTAGATTTTCGTTAGGGGTAATCTAACTGGAAGAGGGTGTGAAAAGGAATGGAAGGCCTTGCAAACTAATTCAAGTCCAACATGCAAGTAGACTGAGAATGCACAAAGTAGAAATAGTCACTGTTGCTTGCTGATGCAATTGGCTGCTTTCTAAGAGTTCCCAACACGAGGGGAATGGGGAAACAGGAACAGCCATTCACATTCTAAATCTTTTCATCTCCCCTTCAGGGCTCACCTGAACGACTTGGAGAACATCCTCCCTTTCCTCTTCCTGGGGGCCATCTACTCCCTGACCGGACCTTCGCTAAGTGTGGCTCGCCTTCACTTCCTCGTGTTTTTTCTCGCGCGTGTGCTGCACAGCCTTGCCTACCTGTTCGCCCTGCAAGCACCCACCCGTTCTCTGGCCTACACTGCCGCACAAGTGCCTTGTGTTTCCATGGCTGTGCAGATCCTGATGTCAGTGGCATCCTACGCCTAGCTTTCAAAGATGTTGTGAGTGAAGAGGAGCCAAAAGATCAATCTTTGGATTCATGACCTGTATCAGTGAGGGTTAACTACGGGTTCCTGCAGAAAGACAGTAGGAGTGCAATATAAGCTGTTGGATTACGCCTGAGCATTTTTGTTGTTGTTTTTTTTTAAGTAAGATCCTCTCAGTATTTTTGTTTTTATGCGTTAAAAAATGTGACAATGTCTCTACAGATTTTGAAGTACAATGTTTGACGCCATAGACTCTACTGGTGTATCTAAAATGCAAATGAAGTTTGATGCAGATTTTTTTTTTTGGTTTTAACAGAAATTTCTTGAAATCTATTGACTCAAAGCCACTTTGGGATATTTTCCAGCCATACGTTGATCCCTAACCTCTCCCATGTTTACACTAAACACAGACCCCCATTGGTGTGGTTTTGTACACTTATGGTGGCTTAGTCTGTTTCCTGCGTAGGTGTGCTGACTGTCATGTTAAGCCTTGTCTGAATATTGCATTCACCAGTAATGAAACGGAACCTGACTGATGAGGTGTCGAAATATCCAGTGGGACTCACCTACAGTTATTCTTGTTTAAGTCAAACATATTTTCCTTAAAAGGACTGAAACATGAACGTGTCTCAACAGCCTGCAAGAACATAGTAAAAAAAATATCTGTGAAAATGTATCCTGAGGTTATCTTTAAGGTTTTGTAACTAATTTATTACTCTTTCTTTAGCTATGCAGGCTCATCAGTGGATATATTTTTTTAGGTAATAAAACAGTTCATGCCCTGAGAGGGAGAATCTCCGTTGTGTTGTAATTTTAATGATCAGGCTGGCTGTTGTTTTAGCCTGGCCCTGCAGAGACTGGTTTGTTATGGGCTGGGGCTCCATTTTCTTTTTCTTTTTTTTTTTTTTTTTGTGCGAGTGAGGTGATCCAGAAGTCCGAGGCAAACCTCCAGCATTCCTGCCTCTATTACGTAAGACTCTGGACCCGGTTTTGCTCACTTTCATTACAAGAGGGGGTTGGGAAAGAAGTGGGGAAGGGTCACAGATGTATTTATGCTTGAATGCTAAGTCCTCCATTCTGACTCTGAAAAAAATATGGAGTATGTGAAGTTTCGGGAGTTGTTTTTTCTCCCCCTCTGTCGACAGTCTTTGTGTCAGTGCTGTATGACCTGAAGCCACAGTTTTCCACTTCTGTACATCACGTCATTCCAGTAATCCTATTTCTGGTTATTTTCCAAGTGGTTCAGATTACTGAATGTTAACATAAAGCTAAAATCTTTTGTGGTCACAGATTTTTTTCCCCTTTACTTTTTTTTTTTTTTTTAACGACACAAAAGATACTACACAACTGACCCAGTCTGTGGGAGGACTGGAAAATTCCTGCTCTGAAAGACAGAGCTCTCATAATACATATAATCTGGAGGACACATAAAGCTCACCTGCAAAGAGCAAGGGTGTGTCTTAACCCTTTCAACCTCTTCTGTTACTTTTTTAAAAGGTAAATTCAACCGATGAACACAATACAAGACACTTATTTACCCCTTTTTGTGTTTATTCTTTTTGTGTGGAACAGGTTAATTCTCTGGCCGCGCCTCTGTGTTCATTGGTGGGCCTTGAACCAACAACAGTGGAGGTTGTTATTGACTAGATATCCTGTTGTTCAAGGAGAAAAAAGGGCTAATTTCAGCAAGGAAACGCGACAGGCAATAAAGTGGGTAAAAATATTTGCTTGATTGCTACGTTGACGTGAATCTTGGTGAATATTTAGCACCACCTTGTGGTCATGTTGTGACTCTACAGATTTGCCGCAATTCTCTTGTGATTTTAGAATATTATTTTTATTTCTCCCTCCCTACATTTATATTACTAGATAATAAGGAAGCTTTCGATTACTAATTAAAAGTTAGAATTTGGACAGTTTGACTAACATCAAAACTCTAGTAATGAATAAAAACTAATACATTTCAGTTATACTTCTCTTTTAGATACTAATAGGTTTACCTTAAAATACAGCAGTATTTAAAGGTAAAGAATGGAGTCAGAGTCAGAATGGAGGACTTAGCATTCAAGCAAAAATGAGATTTTACCCTCTCACAAAATAAATATACTCATATTAAAGAATGGATTTTTCTTAAACTTTTGTGTGAGATTATGCTTATTTTTCTTCCCCAAGTGCAAAAATAACATATATATATATATATATATATATATATATATATATATAAATATATATATATATATATAAAAA
>CAEGAD010073423.1:0-52746 GCA_903067055.1 Poeciliopsis paucimaculata
ACCCCGGACATTGCAGTTACCCCCTCACCTCTCAAACCAGCCGTTCACAAGTAAGATTTGTCCCTTCACTCACAACGCTGTCATTTCCCACGAACCTGAACTCACCACCTACTCTGCCTCTCTAGTGAACCGTTTGTTCCCTGACTCCACCTCCCTCCCTGGACCTGACCCGAGCCTCCAGTACCCGCCAGCAGTGTTTTCAATAAACTTCACTCTTATTTCACATTATCTCCTGTGTCGTGTTCTGCATGTGGGTTAGAATATTCACACCCATCATGACAGTAAAAGTCTATTTTATGTTACATTTTGATTTTAGGTGTTGTGAAAAACCACGTTAGACATTTCACTGCACGTGTGATGAATCTACACAGAACGAGTTTTGTTTCTGAAAAGAATGATTGTTTTTTTTTTCAATTTTGGGATATACATTTGCATTCCAGTTTAAGACTGTTATGTTTGTAAAGAAGTTAAACGAGAATAAATACTTTTCAAAAGCAATAACTCCACACCAATTCAGAATTATTGTGTTATTTCTTTTCCGCCAAATGTCTGCTGATAATTGATGACACGGGATACTCTTGTCTCATAATGTAGCTACAGAACAACAACATAAAAATCTTTGCCAGTGATTTCTGAACAGCAGGAAAGGCCATTTCAATAAAGAGCAATCAAACACAAAGAGCCAGACATTTGCAATCATTGACAACAGCAGATGATGGATCTCTATTTCTAATGAAAGTGTTGCTAACGGTTCTGTGTTACTTTCTGTACAGACTAGACTGAAGACTTTCTTGCTAAAGGTTTACAGTAGGGACATGCATTAAAGTAAAAGACCAAGCGTCCTTGAGGGAATTTTGGACAAGGGCATTTATGGACTTGTTTTTGGATTTTTTTAAACGGACTGAGAAACAAGAGGTCAAAGAGAAGGTCACGCAGTAAACACCTCCAGCCAAACAAAAGCCAAAGGTGCTGAGCCTCACTGTGGCGTTGACTTGTGTTTTAATGGGTGTCAACTGACAAGGCTGTTTATGTTACAGAGCAGCAAACATGAAGAAGGTAAAGCAGGACGGAGTCAGCAGCACAATCAATGATGACTTTTGAATTTCTGTGCACATGGGAAACAGTTATGCAGAAATCATAGTCTAAATTACAGGCAGTCTAAAGAGTATTTCCATGTAGGTGGGGCCCTGATTCCCATTAAATAGTTACAAGCATCTTACCTGCATTCATAGATTTCAGGTTTAGTTATTTATTAAAGGCCAGTGGTTGTTGATCATGTGACTCATGTGACGTGAATAAAGTTTTTCCACTGCAGTTTTGCAAAATTAAATCAATTTCAATACATCCACAAAAACATCTCAAAGCACCAAAACGCTGCTATCGTAAAACCAGAGTTTTCTTTCGAAATTGCAGTGTTTCTATTAAGCAAATTTATTTTCGTCCATCCACTTATTATCTTTTCATGCTTATCCCATTGGGGCCACAAGAGATACTGGTGCCTATCTCCAGCGGTCAACAGGAGGGAGGATACACTCTGGACAGGTCACCAGTCCATCGCAGGGCACAAAGTTATTTGAAAAAAATGTAAAATTGTAAAATTACATAGTCAGTGGAAACGCAGCTGCTGCCATAAACAGCATTCTGGTTTGACTCAAGTTATTGTTGTCAAAAAGATGTTGTTTGCTGACTTGAGTTATCAATGTTTAAATGATAAAAAGGTAAAGACAGTAGAAATCTGTGAAACGGTAAATACTTTTTTCACACCGTTTTAGAAAACAGCCTGTTTCCACATTCAGTCTCCCCCTCGTTGACTGCAAGCCGTTTGAACAGTAAAATAAGCATAGTGACACACAGCAGATTAGGATATAACAGAGAATCACCGGAATGGTAATGTTTACTCACCCACAGGAGAACAGAGGTATTTTGAGAATCCAATATGAATTTCTCTACTTTTATGTTTGTATCAGCTTCCCTCCTGAGGGAAAGGAGCATGAAAGTGCATTCCTCTGCATGTTTGTTCCTTCACTCGGTTTGTGCTTCTCCTTTATGGGACAAAACACCGGAGTGTTCCGCAACCAAATTACAGAATTTCAATTAAGGGGTGTGTGTATATGTGTGTTTGTTTGGCAGTGTGACTGTTTCAGTGTCACCTTTAGTTCAGTTTAATTTACTGACAATGCACCAATTTAGGTGAACAGTCTTTTCTGATAATATGCTAGAGAAGTGAAATGCATTTTACTTTAGCACAGCCAAACATTTTGAGGCTTTGCTAGTGTTACATAACTTCTTCAAATTGTTTAGTTTTTGGTCATGGATATGAGTTTTCCTTTGAATTTCAATAGAGTATAATTTGAGGCCATTCTGAAAGCATAAATCTTCGGTTCTAAAGCACCAGTGGAGGGATTTAAGGCTCTGTGAAGGGAACTGGATCTTTAGTCAAGAGTTTCCTTCTAAGAGCCATTCAAAATGATCCATTTTTGAAAATGTACATTTTTCTAAGAACAAGCCATTGTCCGTAATGCAGTTTTACTTTAATTGTTGACAAGAGTGCATCACGACCATCTTCATCCTCTGCGTCAGCGTCACAGAGCTGCCATGAAACGTGACAAAAACAAACTCCTTGTTGTGTTTTATTTATTCGCAGAGTAAACAAATATATGTTTAAATGAAATTAGACAGAATAACAAGAGCTACTGCAGTGTGTCCAGTAAACATTGTAAGCAAGCTAAGCTGTAAAAAACCAAACACGACGCAAGACTCTAACTGAGACTCGCATCCTGTTGTTCAGGGTAAAGAGCAGTTGAAACGAATCGGACGGTTTGTGAACGTCGCGTGGGTCAAGAAACGGAACGGACTCCAAACCACGTTGGAGGAAAAGTCCTGCACCCGTTCTTTGAGCTTCTTGGTCGTGAGTTCAGCCTCTTGTAGGACGGGAAGCAGATGTTTTTTGTGGGTGTGTTTGGCCTTTACTAGCCAAAAGAAAATTGGAATGTGTTCACTGGTAAATTCAGCTCTGATCTCCCTCCACCATGACGGACATGTACGGCATCAGCAACACCCCAAAAAGCTTCAACAACCCGAAGAGACTTTCACATAATGTAACTAATGAAATCGAAATGTAGTTTTGCACAGAGCATAATTAGCTGAGCATTTTTAATTAAATGAAATGACTCTGCACAGAGAGCCAAGATTTTGAGCCATCTAAAAATTTAAGTCTCATTTTGAAATCTCCATCTGGCCTTAATAAAACCCAGATTTTAATTTGGCAGGACAGGAGCTTCTACTTCGCCGTGACCTTTGTAAAATTGACATGTTATATTGTGTCCAAAGAAAAACTCTGAAGAACATAAGATCCCATCACATACCGATGACTGGCTACGGGTCCCTGAGTGCCAATTTCAAACTCACTTGTCACACAAGGAACAGCTCTGTAGCTAATGGCTGCCAGATACTGTGGCGTCGCTGTGCCAACAGTTAACACTGACACAACACTTTGCTCTACAGTGATGTCATCTCAACAAGTAAAAGAGATGAAAAAAAACTAAGATCTTGAAAAAGAAGAAACAGGAGCATAGTCACCTTCCAACCTGTCCTCAGTTTTACTTGCTTCAACCTGCTGGAGCCATTTTATCTTATTCTAATACACTCATTTTGGTAGAAGTTTAACCTTACATGTGTTTTTTTTTTTTTTTTTAAGAATTCAATTATTTTATTTATTTTTGTCCAAATTTGTGGGCACAAACAATGAATCTAAAATACTGTAAATACAGATGAAAGCTGGACTTTAAACTTCTGCACACCTGGTTTACGCAGCAGGACTCTGATCTAAGTCACAAAAATCACAAAAAATGACTAAGTTTGGACTTAAATAGCTTTTTTACATATTTTGGGTAGATTTTTCACCAAGCAATAAACTTTTTAAAATTTATTCAAGTCATATTTATCTAATACTAACGGACCAGTATTATGTTTATTTATTCTAATATTAATGGACCAGCCTCTGTTTAGTGCAGTTTTATAGCACAATCAAATAACTATGTAAGTTTACGTTTTATATATCAAGGCAGAGTTCAGAACGAGAAAGTTTCTTTAAGGCCTCTGTTTCTTTAAGAAACACTTCCTCTTTCTGAAACTCTGCCTTCCCTAAATCATCACAACATGGCTCCTTGATTAACCTTTTAACAAAGTTTTTACTTTATAGAAGCTTTAGAGGAGCTGCTGAGCCTTTATAATGGGCTCAGCAGTTTCACCAGGTGTTTGCTAATTGCTGCTGGCTAGTCTGTAGGAACAGAGTAGAGGTTCTCTGTCAGGTGGAAGTTTGATCAGCAGCTGCGCCTCGAAGGCAGAGATAGGTCCAACCAGACGTTTTGCATGGCTGAATGGTTCCATGGAGATTAAAGGATTTCTCAAACATTCATGGAAGAATCAAAGCAACACTTCAGGTGTCTTTTTGTAAAGGTCAAAAAAAGTCAATTTTACATTATACTGCCGCTTTTAAATTGTTTGACAATCTGAAACATTTAAGTCTGACACAGAAGAGCGAATATGGAAGAAATTTGTTGGGGAGCAATTACTTAGTTCCAGCACTGTATCTGTTATGCTAGGAAACATGTGCTCTTCAAAAATGTGTACGGTTTAACATAAATAAGCCTAAGCATTGGGAGTGAATATTAGATGTCTTAAACCAATTTGCAAGTAACAGATTGAGCATCTCTCTCACTGCCGCTTTATGATATTACCCTCCACTTGTTCTTTTGACAATTTCACGCAGACACAAACTCCCACACGCCGGCGTAACCGTGTTACACCCCTAATCTCATTCATTCACTTCTCTTCAATAAGTGACGGGAAAAGAAACTGTTGCATCACATGACCGCGCAGAGTTTCCAGGAAGCTCTATTAAAAAGCAATCCTCAAATTTTTTTTTTTAACCTCCGCTGCTGCTATTTACCCTAAGTATTAGTAATCTGTTTAGAGCGCTTATGGTTGTTCAGAAAGTGCTTTTTCTCCGCACCAAGAGTCATTTATCAGGCATGAGTGAAAAGGAGAGAGACAGGGGGTCTGGAATGTGTCTTGAATGTGTTCTATCACACACTTTTTAGTCGCTAATAAAATTGGACTGAGGTGTGTGTTTTGAATGCACATTTGATAAAAGCCCAACAGTTTGCACTGATTGTGTTAGAGGTATTCATCCATAGTCATTTAGCTGCTGTGTGTGCTTGGAATTTACAATGAGTGATGTGGAGGGCTGTTTCATCTGGCCCGTCTTTCACATGGTGAGGATTAGAGCAGAACGTCTGAATGAGTTCATCTTCATCAATACACCGTAATAAACTACCAGCCATTTTCATTGCTTTTGTGAATCTGTCATGAAAAACAAAACTTGGCATTTTTGACTAACACATTCACAAAAAAAAACACTAACGTTAAAGTGAAACACTAATGTCTGCAAATTTAGGGCAGTTCAATCAAAAATATTTGACATAAAACAAGCAAAACGAGCTTAGCTGGAGTTTACGCAACACATTTTCAGAGCAGAGTTCACATGTCTGTGAACCGCAAAGCTCATTTCTGATAACCAAACATTAGCAGTTGTTATTGTTAGCAAGGGCTTACCTTATACTGCGTTGTATTTTCCTTTGATTCTCATCTTCCCTTTAATCCTTCCCTGTGTTTGCTTGGCCTCCGTCTCGGTTGTCCCCTCCATGCACCTGCAGGCCTGGCCTCCAGACCCCAGACCGTCTCGCCAGAACACATCTGTTCCTCATGTAACTCACAGAGCAGAATGTTTTCTGTGTGCTATTTTCAGTTCATCACCAGGTCCTTCCTTCTGCCAGGTTGGTAGAGTGCACAGTGGAAACAAGTTTGAAAAAAAGGCATTTGCTAATTATGTGTTTGGCACCCAATAACTCATTTAAATAGGACAAAAGTCATCTAGCAAAATTGTGTTTCCACTATGTTTTTCTAATTCTATATGACTAGAATTTAGGGTAGTTGAGTTTCTGAGTCCTTTGAGTCACTGGATTAGTGACCTGAGTGACTCTGAGTATCACACAAGTTCCACCCAAAGCCTGTCCTACTGACTTATAAGACATAAACATAACATTTTACTGTGAAGAAAGTGATAAATCAAAAATCATTTAAACTGGCAATACTATGTATTTTCCAGGTATATCCTGGCATTTTATAGCACAATCAAGCAACTAAGCTACATTCAGCTGTTACAAAAAAGCTACATACATCAAATTTCTTAAAAGAAATTTTAAACAGGCCTCTGGCACTTTAAACACTTGTGCTCTTTCTGAAACTCCGCCTTCAGGAAGTCATCACAGCATCACTCCTCTATTAACCCTTTAACAACATTTTCACCATTGTTGCTCTGAGAAGTAGCTAGCATAATGAACAGAGCAGATGTGCATTTCCACCAGGTGTGTGCTAACTGCTGCTGGCTAGAGTCTAGGTATCGGTTCAGTTGAAGTGAACTGTGGTGCGGTTCGATGGCAAATGGCAATGACAAGCAGACAAGAAGCAGAAAGTGGACTATCGCGCAGGGCATTCTGGGTAAAATACAGAGTCTCACGTTAGTGCCAGAAATGGCCCCAGGTTTTTTTATTTTATTTTTTTTACCAAAGATAAGCTCCAAAGTCTGATGCTACTTCATTTATGTTTCATGAAGAAGGAAGTTGTTCTCAGTGTGTTCTTCAGTGGTTTTTCTGTTGTGTTGTTCAGTGGTACTTGGTGTAGCGCTACCACAGGTGAGGATGTGAACAGGTTTTTCAGTTCATTTGGATCGTTTGACACAGTGAAGTGTGAAAGAGAACCACAGCAGTTGAAAAGGTAACAAATGTTGCAATTTTGGTCTCCAATCAAACTGACTGTACTGGACTATCAAATGTGAAAACTGCCTCAGAGGACTTGCTGGCTGCTTTTCTAGAGTCTCTGCTGTCATTCATAATCTAAAATAATTAAACTGGTGTAAATTAGATTTAATTATTCTTATTTAAGGATAGCTTATGTTAAAACATCTTTCAATGTGTATGAATGGACATATGAATGTTGATTACATCACTGTTTTTTTTTTTCCATTTTGGTTTAATAACTAAATAATTTTTTTTTAAAGAGTTTTTTTTTATTATTATTATTTTTTATTTCATTTAAATCTTAACTTGGTCTATGATCTGGGAGTCTACTTCAATGTCATCTCACAGGTAAAAGACAACAGCAAGAGAGAAAGATTTGAACAAATCCTTCATCATCACTTGTGGTTTTCCTGTACTCCGCAGCAAGAAAATGAAACTTAAATTATTTTCCATCTCCGTCTTAAAGGGTAAAACATTTTATTTTCATAATTTACAACCAAAAGTCATGAAAAATGCAAATTGCCTTAGGTCTGTCCCATGATGCAGTCCTGCTTTATGTGCAGGGGTTCAGCCCTGGCATAATTTCACCTCTGGGAGTTACATAACTTCAATGTTTTACAGCAGAATATGAGTCTATTATTGAAAAATGAAGGACCAGCACCTAAAAATCCCACATTACTTTAAGACACACATGCAAGGCATGGTTGTGCAAACTTTAAAACTCTTTCCATTACTTGCTTTGAGACACACCATTTATCTATTTTTGATGCACACGAACCCAATGCAGCACAGATAGAGATCACCCAACGTCCATGTTGACTCCAGTCCATCACATGTCCAACAGAGACACAAAACCAAACACGTACTGTTTATTAATGGACAAATTGACGTCTTGCTGTAAGGAAACACCACACCATCATCTTAGTGACTTTGACGGACCCTAAACTTTGTCCTTTTTTCCTATTAAGCATATTTGCTATATTTATACATATCCCGAGTCTTTAAACTTCTATTAAGTTTGGTTGATTTACAGTCCTGAAGAGATTAATCTAGGGCCTGCTCTCAAAGTAAACAGGTTCAATTCAGTTTCATGTAAGTAAAGTCAAATTCAATCAAATTACAACCAAATTATGTCAAAAACTAATTCCCTTGTTATTCAGTCCAGTTCAGTAAGACTATATCTTTAAAATACATTTATTGAAACAAGGGTCTAGTTAAAGACCTGAACAGTTTACATTACCTTTGCTTTACGTCTCTCCTCTAGGCATCTTGTAAGAGTTGCCTTTTTTGTTTTGCATCTTGTTTAGTGTTGCATGAGTGGACACTCATCTGCCATGTATTATATCAGGAGTCAGAAATGTGACACGTGTATGACGAGCAGAAGTTCAGTTTTGTAGCACATTTTATTTGTTTACAGTTAACCAAATCTGCACTGTCTAGTCTGTGAAATCAACAGTGACTAATCAAAAACAATGGTCTACAATGTCTAGATATAGTTAAAATCTTTCACACCCATCATCCGTGTCACATTAAACCATTTTTATGTGATATAAACATCATATTGGCTGTAAGGTTGCTATTCAGGAAGTGATTCTTTGGAACAAATCTTTACTCATGGTTTCACTTCAGCTAAGTAAATTAGCGTCTTAGAATTTATCTGTAAACATGTAGACAGCTTAGTGTGCCAAATGCTTTCAAAGTTAGCAAGAATGCTAAAGCGCTGCACAAAAAATTAGCTCTTCTCTTAGCGCATTAGCAAGTGTGCCAAACTGATAGCCATTAAATGTGGAATGTGAAGACATTGAAGTATTGCATGATGAGCTTACGTTCCTCTCTTAAATCTTCAGCTTTTCTTTTTTTCCCCATATGCTAAAGTTTGATCCCCCTAATGAGGCAAACGGGGCGCTGTGTCTCCACAGCTGCGTGCACGTGGCGCCGAGCGTGCACGCGCGTCACCTTTGCTGACACCGTTTTCAACTGTTACCCGTCTGACAACCTGTGATTGATTGGCTGCTAAATGCTCCCTTCACACCCGTGTGCACACCCCTGTACGCGCAGAAACAGGAAAGTCCATTATGCATCTATCAGTGGGTCTCTCCTAATCCTAATGAGCGGCAGATGCAGGCTGCTGCCGAGAGCCGCTTTCTCACACCTACAGAAAGCAAATTTACAGAGACGCCGTCTGCATCAAACACACATACAGGAAGAGCTGTGAACACACACCCTTTCTGCTCGATCTGTTTAGTGATTTCACACATGCACATGTTTCTCTCTGTTTTAAATTACACACTGACATACACACATTTCATATCCATTTAAAGTGCTTAGCTATAGTTGACAACAATGATCAGAAGTCTCCTTGAGAGGAGTTGGTAAGAAGGTGAGCTGTCTTCTTCACTAAAACCACTCATTACTCAGCTCCCTGCCTGCCTGCTTGAATGGCCACAGTTCGCATGTGTTTAATGTGTGTGTGGGTGTGTGTGTTTAGGAAAAATACTACCTGAATGCACCCATCCCCCATCTCTTACCACCATCTATTCCTTCTTAAGGGGGAACATAGCAAAGTGGATGGAGATTGAAATCAAGCCTAAGTGAGTGTCTGAATGTGTTTCTGCATGACGGCCATATTGATTCCATTTCATATTACAGCAAATGCAACCTGCTGGGAAAACTTTCGACCCCACAGGGGTTCCTGTCCATTGTTTTCATAAATGCTGGAACAATTCCCAATGAGGAGAAATATAGTTTGATATGAAGGAAAACTGAATTTCACTTCCTGGGTCATATGAATACATATAATATGTAACTCTAACAAGCACAAGAAACACCTGTAAGATATTCTGCAATAAAAGTATCTGGAAAAAACAGAAACTTTTCCTGCTGTTCATCACTGATTTTTTTTTACTCGCTGATTTATCATGCAGTCAAAAGTGTATTTTGGTTCATGTGCACAATCCTACTTTTATATAAGCTGTGGTATTTAAAATGCAATTAAAATCATGAGTAGAAGGTAAAACTTGGAGAAACGCAAGAATGGACACAAAGATAGTGTTCCACTGATAGTGCTACATACAAAAATTCCTCTGTATTGGCGACAAAAGTTCACAACCACCTGCAAATAGCAGACATCTGTGAATATTTGATACCTCCTCCAAAATTACTTAGACCCTGCATTTTTACCTTCAAACACCAAATATTCCTTAATATCTATTAGAAATTGGAAACGGTCTTAGCATATCTGTGGAAGTTGAAGACGCTGGAAAGAAAACCTAAAGGCACTCGTGGACTGGGTGCCTTGCAAATGCTAGACATTAACGTTCGAATATGAAGTAGCATTGTGCCGAGGTATTTCAGCTTTCCAAGCTACATTTTCTTATGAATGTTTTCCACATGCTCAATGAAAAAAAATCAGAGAATCGGCAGACTTGAAGTAAACAATTTGGGAGTTGAGTTTCACAGAAAAAGTTTGCGAATAGGTGAATCTGTGATCCACAGACACTGCAATACAGGTGAGGATAACACAGTCACAGCACCTGTAGAAAACAAGCACTGACCCTCCTCTTCTTTATTCTCTGATTCTTATGTACTATTTTCTGGGCCACAGAAAATATGATGATAAAAAAATATGACGATAAAATATGATAAAATATGATGGCTAGCTAGCACACTGTAGACCAACAATCAAAGATATGAGTTGACGCACACAAAGATATAGGTATGGATACATACCTCAGTTTTTTTCAGAACTCACTATAGAGGGCTTATTTAGGCATAATACTGGCATATGGTTTCATTTTCTACAGTGTTGTTTGTTATGCTTCTTTGTTTTAGTAACAGATTTAAACTACTACAATAAATGTGAATAACCAAACTTAAAAAATGAAACTTTGGTTCTGAATAACCTTATTTATTTTCAAATGTTGATAATAGAAAACGGCAAAGTAAAATTCATTGTTGGGTTTTCAAGAGAAAGACAAGAGGCAGAACATTGGGGAAACTAAGAATCCACAATATTTGTTTTATTTTTAAAATGTCAAAAAGCTCAGACAAGGTTTCTGTCTGGGCCCTGTTTCTTTTTAATATTTTTAAAGTAGTCATAAATTCATGTTCATGGTGTCATAGTGCCATTGTTTATTGAGCTTTGTCAAATAGTCTAATTGCAATTTTTTTTAATAGCAACCGAGTCAAGTTTCAAATAACCACGCTTTCTCTTCTGGCAAAAGTCTTTCTCTTTTAGAGACCGTCTGTTCATTAATCCTACTCTGTTCTCGCTTTCAGTTGCAGAGATAAATGACACTCAGGTGGGAAAATAATCCTTCCCTTTCCTCAAAAGACAAAGAGGTGGGCTCTTCTAATGATCTGTCTCTGCATTACCAATCTCTGCGTACTAATGACTCGGGCTTCTTAATGACTAACTGATGATGTGGGAGGAACAAAGAGGAAAATGTTAGCGTCTCCATCTGCTCAATATTTATTGTGACTCGAGGTAAGGTCCATTTAGGGAAAAGAAACTTTGGTCTTTGCATCATAAACATGATTTGACGATGTAAGAAGAACAACATTCAACCATTATTTGGGTGACTTTTGGAACTTCACTAAATCATTTATAACAAAGATAGAACATTTTTGGTCTTGGACTCCATTGCTGTCATGTGTTTTGACTGTATTCCGAATAAAAGATAAAAAAAACCTCAGGATTGTTTAAGAAAATGTTTAGCAGGAATTATGTTCAGTCTAAACACTTTGAAATTCATCTAATGGAGGTGTTCATGTAATACTTATGCATCCCAGATGACTGGGTTTTCATGCAGCTCTTCATAGATTAAACACCAAACGTCCCATTAGCCAACCATTTAGAAAAAGTAGAATTACTTTTAAGATCAGATGTGTGAAAGCAGACTTTTTAAGGAAAGGAGCGAGGATATATGAAGTGTTTTTATCTCTTACAATGTCACGCAAACATTGAACTTGTTTACCTTTTTGTGCTGCCGAAAGAATTGTGTCTTTTATTGGGATTTTTTTATGTAACTGACCAGCAAGAGGCAGAGAACATTTCTCAAATACCATAGATTTTGTTCTAGTTTTCATTTTATTTCCTTAATTTAACCAAGTTAAATCAAGGTCTCATTTGCAAGGTGAACCTGGGCAGAATATAAAAAAGGTTCCACAATACAAAAATATTTAAGAGAATTTAAAAGAAAAATAGAAAGAAAAGAACTTAGGAGAATGGACACTGGTTAACAGATCGACAGCTTATTTTATTTTCTTAAGAATAGTTTGAAATGATAAAAAAAAAAAAAAAAAAAGACCCAGTATATGTTGAGATCAGACTGGAGACGATTTCATGTTGTAGGAGTTGCAACACAGTTGAATGCTTGTTTCCCTTTGTCCTGCCAAACATGTGGAGGTGAAGAAAAATGTTACAGGGTGAAGTGAATGTCCAGCTCTGTCTGTCCCACAGATGATCTTCTTTGAGAAAACAATCCCTGACCTTGCTAAGTCATTCATTACTCTCCTGCCAGATGTCTTAGTTTGACTGACAGGGTCTTTAAACTCTTTTGCCTCCTTCCCCTGCCATGCTCGTGCTACATGCTTCTTTTTGAATTGCACAATGGTAATTGTGTCAGGAATCCAGACGTTTTGTTCTGTGTGGTGTTTGTTTTTTGTTTTTTTTCTCCCTGCCTCTCGCCTTGCTGTGTCCACCGGAGGGCGTAGCAGAGCCAGGTCTTCTTATTGCATTAAAGTCACGTGGTACATCGCCACCTCTGCAGCACCATCAGCACACACTTCATAAAATCCTCCTGGATTGCTCGGAATAAAGGATGCATCACTACTGTTACTACTGATGTGCTCCTTCAATCAGTTGTGGTGTGTGCGTATCCCACGACTTTGGGTCCAGCCAGAGGTTTCTCTCCACCTGCTCTTTTCCTCAGGATAATCAGAGCCAGCATTCCTGACATTTGGGACACATAGATATTTGTAAAGAACTCTGTTCCCTTTTTCCATTTGAGTAACTTTTCCTGAAATGATAAATAAGGGCAGCATGAAACTTCTGTGTTGCACCTTGCTGAGCGATGTCTGTTTCTTTGTGCCTCAAACCCGGGATTTGAAACTAGTGCCCTGAATGTAATGTACACCGTTGATAAAAATGGAATCGGGAAAAACTACGCCAAAAAGGCTAAGCATTTTAAAAACCAGTCAGCTGTACACAATCCATAAAAACACTCTTTGACAAACTGTAAAAAGGACACTCATTTGAAACCCCAGGACTGGTGAACGATAAAAACTAGCTTGTTTCCAGTCCGTTTCTTTAGAAGAGTCCTCCGCTGAGGTTTCTGTCCTCTCAGTTTGTCACGCCATTGTGTAGAGTTCTCTTATTCAGGATCTTGATGCAATATTTATACAGTACTTCTGGACCTGTTCTGCACATGTCCATCTCTGGGCCTCTACACAGCAGAGGACCAAAAATCAGGATTCAGGAAGACGTCTGGGAACTGGTCAGTCAGATCAGACAGGCGTCTTCCCATGAAATGCAGCAGCAGGAGCAACTGCATTTATCTGTTGTCCTTCACCTGGTCCAGGAAGCGCAGCACCAGTCTGGCAGATCAAACCCCAAGCAGCGAAAACTGCGTAGTTTTAAGAAAGGACATGATTTAAAAACACTTAGGTAAACCAGAGGCAACCCTTTTAACTTTAAAAAGCTAAAATTGGTTAAAAACAGAGCAGCATCCAGCCCCAGAAAATGTACACAATAACATACAACTCCAGCATGAATTTGGGTTTACAGAAGTTAAGTAGATTATTTACCAGGAGATCCAAGCACATAGAAATAACATGGGATAGTTTGTTGTTAGCAATAGCATCTTTATTATAGACTAATTACTTAAAATAGCACAATTCACTACTCACCCATAAACAAGTCAACAGTTATTTAATGTTTCTTTTGATGCTAAATGCTTGACCCAACCTGAAACTAAATAATTGTATTCTTCAGGCTTTTTAAAGCTTTCTTCTGGCTCGTCGTATAAAATAAACTCTGCAGCTCCAGACAGTTAGCTCTGTGGTTCGCCTCGACACCGGATAAATCCTCAAGATTATAAGACAAGTATATTTTACCGAGATAATACGTATCATATCCTAAATATACATGTATTTTTTTCAAGATGCATGTATGTTTACATGTATCTACAGCTTATTTAGTGCTGAAACAGCACTGTGCAGCACTAAATAAGCTGTTTCAGCTTATTTAGTGCATTAAATACTTGTGATCAATTTTGCTTTGTTTTGAACTGGAGAAAACCCCTTCCGGATCTCCAGCTGAATTTTGCGTGTCATCCGGGTCACGTGTCTGAATCCCAGCTTTCAACATCCACTTTTGAAAATCTTTCTAAAAACACGAATGAAGTTGCAATTCATAAAATGTGTACTGTCTTAAAATCTCAGGCACAAAACACACAGGAATTGATATGCATTTGGAATTTCTTTTGAAGAGAGTAATTCAAGGAAAAGCCTCACACATAATTATGAAAGTAATGTCTTAAATTATTTTGTGAAAGTGGAATAGAGAGATATTTGAAAACAAATCTTTTCTTCTCAAGGTAGAGGGGGAGAAAGTTGATGTCAGAGTTGCTGTAGTTCACCCATTTCCCCCTCTGTGCACCAGCCACATCACCTCAAGGGTGTCACCAAGTGAAGCAAAGATGGTAGACCAAGTTTTCCTTTATTTTCTCCTCATTCCGCTCCGTCTCTAAGGTATTGGCCTGCCTTCATCAGTTCACATATTCACACATAAGGACAAAGGAAATGAGTCACAAGGGAATGCCCTCTTTAGAGCGTAGCTTAGATAAAAAACCTATTGTGTTAAAACTTAAAGATGGAATAGTTTTGGTGTTCAATATCCACTTTTGAAAATCTTTCTAAAAACATGAATGAAGTTGCAATTGAAAAAAGGTGTACTGTCTTAATATCTCAATTGTAAAATGCACAGGAATTGATATTTATTTTGAATTTCTTTTGAAGAGCGTCATGGAAGGGAAAACTGAATGCATAATTATACATAAAGTAATATTGTAATTTATTTTGTGGAAGTGGAATAGAGAGCTATTTTAAAACAGAAAGTTGATATCAGAGTTGTAGTTCACCCATTTTACCCTCTGTGCATCCTCTGATAAATAATGAAATGAAATAAATGAATAAATAAACAAATGAACAATAAAATAAAGTAAGTGATATATATGTAATGTGTCTGTCTGTAAATAAGCTATGAGGAGAAGCTGCATTGGGTGCAGCCCGAGTTCAGCAGTCTGACGGCTGAAGGGAAGAAACTCTTCCTCAGCCTGGTGGTTTTGCTCTGGATGCTCCTCTGCCTCCCGCCTGGAACAGCCTGTGTGCAGGATGGGTGGAGTCCTTCATGATGAGGAGCGTCTCTGCACTTCAGCAACCATCACAGGAGACAAGGAGAAAATGTTGATCCACTCCACAAAATCCGACCACTACTCACTCATCTTATCTCAAAACTGCAGACAATCCCAGTGGGTGAGAAGCTGCCTGTAGATGAGCAGATGGTCCCTTTCAAGGGAAAAAATAGGCTCAAGCAATATGAGCCTAACCGAAGAAATGGAGCTACAAGATATTCATCCTGGGAGGATCTGATGGTGTTCCACACAGTTTTGAGATCTATGCAGGGAAAGTTGTGCAACCTGCTGACCTGCCAGATACAGGTGAAAGTGGCAACATTGTTCTCCGCCTTGCCCTTGCAGCAGAACTACAAGATTTTCTTTGACAACTCGATTCACTAGTGTCTCTCATGGAACCACTTGCTCAGCAAGAAATTCACTGCACTGGGACTGTTCATAGCAACAGGCCACCTGGTGTCAACTTCATTTCTGAAGCTGAGTCGAAGAGAACTGGATGTGGATCTTTTGAACAGAAGACATCCATTGTTGTGCTGTGAAGTGATATGATAATTTGATGGTGGTGGGGACAGAGAGGTGTGCACATTTTATGATCTAAATATTATCCGGGAACTTTAAACTTCACGCTAATCACTTAGCAACAGATTAACAACAAGTATTCTTTTTTGCTTTACTTGGCATTTCGGTCTGAGTTTATGCAGCACCTTCATAGTCATACGACCACTCAAAGCACCGCAAGTACTTTAAACTGTAACCACATCTGCCTGTTTTGTTCTTGTATTGTTAATTAACCACAGAAGGTAAAAGGGCTGCTTTAGTTCGAGCTCTTACAGTTGCAATCTGTGTAGTCTTTGTCAACAGCACGGTGTAGGGTTATTGGGTTGAGAATGCCCAGCTGAACTGACAAAAACATGTCTTACCACTTTTTAAAAAAAAAACCCAAAAAAACAAGAGTTTGGGATCTTCAAAACCTTAAATCTGTTTTTATTTATTTATTTTTTTTAAATAATCAGTTTTCCATAAATAACACTAGCGTCTTGGGAACACAATGCCGTTTATCACCTCATATTGTGACAGCTGGCAATACGACCTTACATTCAAGAAAGGATGAATAAAAAGCTCCCCACTTGATAGAAAGAAATGGTTCTGCAGCTCATTTCAGCAAAATATGAGATAGTCCCTGAGCTTCAACTTCTGTGTTGTGATCAAAACAGGAGAACAAGTCTGGGAAACAGTTAATGGTGAAGGACCATAATGCAATGCAACAGATTTTTGAGTGAAACAACATAAGAGTTCAGTCTCTGTGCCTCTGATATGTGTGAAGGAATTTAGTCTATGAAATGAAACAGGAATCTGTTAAGAAAAAAAAAAAAACATGAACAAAAGCCTCTGTCACCCTCACTGTAGGTGTAGCGATATATTATTACAAAGATGTGATGAAATGAGAGAAACCGTTTGACACATACACACACCTACGTAACGGCATGTTGAAGCATATCATGTAAATTTGATGTGCCACCACCACCTGAGCCTCTTTTTTGTAGATTTTCTTGGGCAGTTCTCGGAAACGACGCCACCAAAATGAATTCCATATATCTCAGGAACTGCAAGTGGTATTTGACTGGTCCAGGTATCAGAATAAAGGTAATATTCCAGAAAATATTATAGAGGTCTAAAAATCAACATTTGTATTACTGAGTAAGAGCAAATATGGCACACAGAGGAAATATACAAAATAAAAATAATAAATACTAATGGAATACATTATGTAATGTGGCTTTTCCTTAAAAGTATGCAGTTGAAACCCAGAACCTCTAGCAATCCAAAGTACAGGTTCTTACTACTTACTGTACCAAATTTCATTAAAACAAAATGAAGCATAGACATTTTGGAAAGGTACTAGTTGATAAAATTCCAGGTGAACATTCCAAATGTGCCATTTTTGGACATTTTGGCCCAATGTGTGCAATATCAAATTTCTCTCTCTTTTTTATTTTAAATTGTTTTGAATGTGCCGTTAAAATAAGTATTTCAGTTTCATTTTTAATTGATGTATCTAATGCATTTTTCTGTTGGTCTTTTGCAGTCTGTCTTCTTCCTGTACATGGACAGGAGGACATTCTGCTCTTTCCTTTAGCTTCCATCTCTGTTTATCAGTGTGTAGGAGCTCATTCAGCCATGTAGGTTTATTTGCATTAGTAAAAATGTAAATGTATCTCAGGCTTGTATGGATGAACTTTGATAATTTTATGTCTGTGTGGGCGTCGATGCTCACATTTGCTGGGGTAAAACAGATGACTTGTCACGTCTGTCTCCCAGGAAGTGCATCTTCATTAGTAACCAATCAAAATCCAATTACAGCCACTATCTTGGCATATTAGGGCCCTGGCATTAAAATGATATGGTGTGTGGCTGTATTTCCAATCACTGCAGACTTTAATTACCATCTCATAGCACACAGACCACTCTGTTAAGACACGGGTGGCAGCTGAGAGATGAGAAGTTAGGAAATGGTGGCGAAAGAGTGCTAAAAAAGAACACTACTGTGGAAAAAAGATGAGTCTCAGTAAAAAAAAAAAAAAAAAAAAAAAAATAATAAGAAGAAAAAAATGTGTGGGAGTTCTGGCGTGAGAAATGTTTGCAAATTGTGTGTCACTTCAATGTTCGCCACACTTGTCTTATTTCAGCTGTGCACACAGCAGTTAGAATAGAATTTTTTTTTTTTTTTTACAAACAAGCCTCAGGCCGGTTGACATTAGAGTCTTGTTTAAGATGACACCCCACAGGGCAGCATGCATTCACAAACAGGCTGCTTGTCTTGACTGACAATCAGGTTTAAAGTCTCTCAGGCAGGATGAGAGCTATGCAGAGTCATCAGTGACTGGGTACGTAAAGTGATTAAGAGGTACGCTGAGAAAAAGAGAACAAAAAAGTAGTTTTATTGTATTGATCTGGCTTGGCTTTTCCTATTTATTTCTTCCTATTTTGAAAATTGATTTAGCAAAGACATGCAAAAACTGACTCTTTGTTTAGCAACTCCAGTTACAGACTGCACAAAGACTCACACAATCTTTGAATATTGTCATGTAAACAACCACAAGGTTGTTTCCTTTAGCTTTCATCTCTGTTTATCAGTGTGTAGGAGCACACTGATAAACATTATTGGGATTTTGTGTGAAAGGGAAACACAAAATAGAGCATAATTATGAAGTGAACGGGAAATGAAACAGATTCTTTCAAATAAAAAACAGAAATCTGCGGCGAGCGTTTTGTGTTTTGTACCCCAGATTCAACTTTTGAAACACACACTTCATTGTAATTACAGCTGCAGGTCCTTTGGAGTATGTCTTGCCAACTTTTGCACATCCACACACTGAAACCTTTGTCTATTCTTTGGAAAGTAGCTCTGGTCTAGTCAGTTGTCCCACTACAAGCTGTGTTTCCATTGCAAATGTACGGAAAACCTTCACAATATTCCACTAATGTCGAAAAAACACAATTTTGCAATTGCGGTGTTTCCGTTAAAAAAAAGCAACCCAATTAAAATCACATGTAAGTCTGTTCATGTGTTAAGTCTTTAAAAACATGCACTGCCTTGATCCTCCAACTGCTTCCTGACATTTTTAACTAAATTTTTTATCAAAAAAAAAAGTGGTATTTTTTTTAATGCTGTTTCCATCAAAAAAATTTGTTTTGCGAAATGTCAAAACTGCTCAGCTATACGATCAATGGAAGTGCAGCTACTCACACCAGATTTCAGTTTCTTTACTTTTGAAAACCACCGTCATGTTTCTCCGTGGGAACGAAGATGTGCTGTGTTTGTCTTACATGATGGTGAAGGTTTTGAGCATATAACCAAAGCGCCTTCAAGTCCAAGAAGCATTAACTTACACTTGCTGTTCACCGTGGAAATTCAATCAGTTCAAAGTTTGCACTAAGACACTTTGACAAGGAGTGAACTGTTACTGCCAAGGGTAACACACACAACCAGTTATTAGGTTTCAAGAAGCAATCTTTTATTACCATGAAGCCAGATTGGCCAACAGCTTTGTGCCTTATTAAAATCATGATTAGAAATCTGAATTTTTAATTAGGTCAGATTAAAATAACAAGATATTAAAATTAGTCAAATTGTCTGAACACCTTATCCCTCACCCTAAAACAGAGAACCCTCCATATTAGGACCGGCCTCTTTAAGGACCATCAATCTTCAGAAAGTTAGTGAATGTCAGACAGGGTCCTAAATAGTGAATACATACACACACATAGAAAGAAACAGATGAAGGATAATTTGCGTCTGGGGGATATTTTAAAACTCGTTTCATCCACTGGTTTAAGTGATTTCATGAAATCCTCTGAAAATCCCAGAAAGTGTGCTTCCATTGGCATTGCGGCACCAAGACGAGCAATAACAGACTGTAAAAGCAAACAGATGGAAGGTAATTCTTAAGTAACAGAACTTTGACTTCAAAACAATTACTGGAAGTCCTTATTTCCCCATCTGTTCCTTACATTTTATTTTTTTCAGTTTTAGCTCATGATTAGCACTGTTTTTAGCTTTGTGGTTTGGTTTAAAGAATAAGATGTCCTTTCTCAACATTCAGACTCAGGTCTGGATCAAATGGCAAGTCAGTCTTGACTCCAGCCAGTGGAACCTCAGAACTCGACATACAAACCGTGGAATATTTAGAAGACTTTTGAATTTTCCTGCAGCCAGTCACGGTTGTTCACAATGACTGAATGCTAAAAGAGAGACTTTGTTGCTAACTTAGTGACTTTCACGCTATATTTAACTACTTTACAGACCTCTTTAGGAACTTTTGTTTCTTTCAAAGAAGTGACTAGCAACTTTTTTCTCTGTTACTGGAGACTACGACGACAACACGTAAAAGCACCTGAGCGTGCTGTGTGTGGCGCTGGTGCTTCCTGCTTCCTAAACACTGTTTGCATCTCACAGTTATTCTGCAGTAAAAGCTGCAGCAGTCAGACCCATTTCACTCATATCGCAAATGAATAACGCATGTGCAAAGCTAGAAGCGCTATCGATTGACGCTCGCAATTCCAACTCATCTGGACTCGCCAAGAGAGTGTGTCTGAGTAATTTCCGATTCTTGAGACGACGTCGATGTCAACCAGCTGTGACTAATAGAAAAATGAAGCTGCAGTAGCCACCCTCCAGCCCAAAGAGGGCAGCACTACAAGACAGTTGCAGTCAAAAAAATGCAGAAATTTAAAGTAGTTTACACAAAAATATCACAGTTTACAGAGAAGCATAAAGATAGGACCCTCTGCACAGATTATCTGCAAAAAAATAAAAAATAAAATGATTTGGGGTTTTGTTACTTTTCAAGCTTTGCCAAAAATAAACAACAAGATCATGGGATGAGTTATGTAATCCATATCAGCATGAGAGACGAGGAAATGAGCTCACATTATCTGGCATTTCTTTTATCTCCTCCTGCAGCGAAGAGCCTTGGCAGAGTGACTCTTCCTCAGAAATAAATGATAAAGCTGCACATGTTTCAGAGGAGGTGTTGTCAAAACTCTTGTGAATAAATAAGAACACTTTATTTGCTGAGGCATGAAACGTATTTAAAGTTTAAGCTGAAATTGTTCATAAATGATTTATAAAGTTGGAGTGCTCCCTACGCTTTGCTATCAAAAGCAAAAATCTGCAGGTGCAAAATGCAGTTTTTTATAATTATTATAGTTTATAAGTAGAGATGAAAGAATGTGGATTATTGCTTGATTCTTGACGTTGCTTTGAACTTACCTAGAAATCCAGTTTTGTCCTCACCGGGTACCAAAGAGCCGCTGCAGTGAATCTTCTCAGGTAAGACCAGCTTAGGGTCCTGAACTTTCATGTCATAATTATATTGTGTTCCTTATGTGTCTTTGTTATACAACAGAGTATTGGGGTTGCACAAAAAATTACTAGGTTAAAGTTATAATATTACAAGAATAAAGTTGTAGTATTATGACAGTGGTTCCCAAAGTGTGGGGCGCCCCCCCTAGGGAGTACGCAGTGCCACTACACGGGGGGCGCGGGAAGCTGTATGGATGAATGGAAAAGAAAACAGTTACACAAGAGTGTTTCACTGTTTGTTTTGTTGCAACCTTAAGTGTGAAATACACTTCAGTGGAGTTTGAAATCAAAATATGTGTCAAGGTTTATGTCTGGTTGAATGATATGTGCCCAGTTGATTTATTTATTTTTTTTCTTTTTGGGGGGATTTTATTGTAATCCATAGGGGGACCCAGAAGAAAATCTTTGGGAACCAGTGAATTACGAGAATAGAGTCATAATATTCTTGTAAAGTTTTGACTTTATTCTTGAAATATTCAGATTTTATTCTCATAATATGACTTTATTCTTGTAATTTTATATATTTTTTTAAGTTCCTAGTCATAATGCTATGTTACTGTGATTGATGTTTTACAGTGCTTTGTGACTTTTGTGTCTGTGAAAAGAGCCTTATGAATATTTGCATGTGTTTTAAATATTCAGAGTCAAACTACAGATATCGTTGTAAACATAGTCAAACAGGCTGACCAAGAGCTACAGCTGCTACAACAAGGTCAGGGTTGTTCACCATAAATCTAATGTCTCATATTTATTTATCGATTGATGAAAAATATCTACATGTGCTGAACTACTCATTCTTTGTTTTACATACATAAAATAGACTTATATATATATATAAGTATTTAAAACAGAAGAAGCATCTGATTGAAGGATATAGAAGTACTAATTAGCAGGAGCGGGGTGGATTATTTTCCTGCCAGATTGTTGATCTCCCTTCATCTTTATCTGACACTCCTGTAAAGGAACAGCCGAGCTCATGTAGCAGTATTATACAGATTCACTATGCTGAAGGACAATACTGAGCTGGTAGCGCCACAGATGTAGAGGTGGCTTTGTTGGGATCCCACTTTCCTCCTTAAAATTACATTAAAAAAAAAAAAAAAAGCATCAAAGAAGGTGGTAAACTGAATGAAATGGTGGTGAATTTACATAAAAATACAGCAATTATTTCTTAGGAAGTGCATGCATTTGGACAGTTACAGAATGTGGAGATATAAAGAAGGAAAACGATGCATTCTACTGAATGCATTCTTCCTATTTCAAAGTGCTACATCCCAATATAGCTTGCCATTCATGATTCTTTTATGACGATTCAAACTCGCAGATTCAAATATCAGCTAAAGCTTTAAAACAGCCTTTCATACAGATTTGTTACTGTGAGGCAACAGAATCGCTTCTTGTCTGACTGGGTTTAAATAACTTTTGCCTCAGCCTTACTTGATTTAAGTGATAATCCTTGATGGAATAATAAAAAGACATGTCTAACATCATACATTAGCACAGATATAATGAAAATTCCTTATAAATATTTCTAAACTAGCGCCACAAAATCTGTGCTTTTGATTGCTAAAAAAACAAAAAACAAACGCAAAATCCTGGATTTACTGGATTACTTTTGAGGCTACAGCTCTAAACACTACTGCCTAGGAAATAGACGAATGCACAGATTTCCCTTCAAATAAATAAGAAATTATGTGATAAACTATTGTTGCTTGCTCAGAAATTAATTCTTAATAACTTTATCAAATATAAGCCTCAATCTGTCACTGTGGGGTTTGCCCTTTTAAAAGAGTTTGATATTTGACGTCTGTTGTTCCTTTCTCATTTGTTTGCCTGATGATTTGTCATTAACTGTTGCAGTTGGGGGGTCAGTACAGAGGATGGGAGTTCACTTTTGTGTCTTTAATGTTGGTGAATAGATGATAAAGATTTTTTCTTTTTCTCCTTTTCTCCCTGTCTTTTTAAACTGTGGTTTGATACCAATTTTAAATGTATGTGATTTAAAAAAAAATAAATGTGTTGATAACTAATAAAACCTGTAACAGCAAATATGTAAAATTTTCCAAAAATGACAAAAGCCAATGTTTTCTATTCACAGATCACACCAAGACTTTCTCGGCAGGGGATCTGAACCTGCAACCTTCTAATTCAGAATGACAAGCCTAGGTATGAGATTACACTTGGAGCATACAAATGTGTGGCCCTTATCTGTATGAGCTGGGTGAGATTATTACTACTAACTCATTATCTCTCCTTTCAGATTTATACCACAGCAGAGGCTATTACAGCCACAATGGCCCACAGCTAGACGCTGAAAATAGACTCATTTACTTCAGTTTTATTACATTTGAGATAGCAGTGAACTTATCTTCACGTCTGTCCGGCGGCCTTTATGAGTGCATATGTGTGCGCACCGAACCAGCCCACAGATTACTTTATTATCTTCGAGTTTCGATTTTGATGGCCTCGACTTTATCAGTCCGTCGCTCTTCTTCTCTTTAACAATTCCCCAATTTTCATCTCCTGTTAGCTCATTTTTTTGTCTTTTATTTTCGCTGTCATCATCTCTTTTTTTTCTTTCTTTTTTTTTTAATGTGACACTATTGAGAGCAGTTAATGTAAATCTTGTCAGCAGTGGAAAGTATACCGAAAATCTAAATGTGGAAAAAGTCAAAGAATTAGGGAGGTAAAAAAAAAAAAAAATCTACATTATTCGCACCATTTAGACTTTATAGACTTTTTTGTCACATTATTGACATGAAGTTAAATGTATATTATCATATTTTTATGTTCCTTGAATGTTAATACTTTACAAGTCTATATATGTCCAAATATAAAAAGAGGAGTGTACGATTTAACACTTAGTTTTTATTATTAATTAGAAACTGGATTACTCATTACTTTTACAAATTTAGAACATACTTAGAAAGTCCAGATGATGCTGACTTATACTTATCTAACAACCCAGAACAAGGATTAGAACAAACTTAGAATCTAGCAACTCTTAACAGGAATGGAGTATTTATACATATCTAGCAAAACAGATCAGTAGTATCTAGTTTATATCTTGTTTGTATTTCCTTTTAATTCACGTAAAGCACTTTTAACTGCCTTGTTGCTGAAAATGTGCTAAATTAATAAAATTACCTTAAGAATCAGATGCTTCAGAAGACAATTCTTGATGTTTGCTTGTTTTTTTGTTTTTTTTTTAAATATAATTATTATTACTCTCCCTTGTATCACTTAACATTCACAGTGGAGCACTTTTCTAGTTTTCCGCACCCAGCAGAACTTTTCCAGTCCAGGGTTTGACAATCGATTGCCAATATATCGCCATCGCAATATTAGAGTGCGCAATATTCATACATGCTGGCTAATATATCTTGTGAATTGTGATGTTGTATTTTTCATGCTAACACAATATGAAGCATTAGCATGAATAGTGTCAAGTCAGCAAACGGTATTGCCAAATATGTTAAAGAACAGAGCAGGAAGCACACATCAGAAAGAGAGGACAGAAAAACAGGTATTTTACCCTTGATAGTACTGTAGCTGTGTTTCCATTATTAACTTTTTCTGATATTCCGCTAATATTGAAAAAAAATTACATTTCACAATTACAGTGCTTCTCTTAAATAAGAAACGCAATTGAAATCACATGAGACTAGGTTTGTTGGCGCAATAAGTTATGAAAACACTTCCTGTCATTTTCTTCGTATTTTCCGCCAGTAGTGTGAAAATGGTGTTACGAACAGTGCGTTGCGCAACACTATTTCAGATCCAACAATGGCGCTTCTGAGGGCTATCCGGATATTGAAATGAAACCCTTTTCATAAGAAAGATGAGTTGAATTCTTAACTACATTTATAAAACTGCACCTATAAAACACAAGCCTCCTTTAAAAAATAATAATGAATAGAGTACTTGTGCAGAAACCCACTGTTTCACAAGGTATTTTATCTTATTGCTCTTCATGCTGATGTGTGACACCTGAAAACGAGGCGGTTTGTGACTCGGGGTGAGAAGGAGTTGATAAAGGAACTCCTGAGGGGAGTTTGCATTTGTTCCCGACGTTCTTCCTGTTAAAATTCACTTTACATAGCTATCCCATTTCCCCTTCTCCCTATAGTGCAGCTTTAATTGTTTTTGCGTTGACAATTTCCCCTTTTCTAAGTTTGTTACTGCTGCTACAGAAGATTCCAATCATATTTAGAAATGAACACACATTCACAATTTAATGGTTTTATATATATAAAAAAGGAATGTGATCTTTACCATATTTTAAAATGATTTAAATGCGACCTTAGTGCTAACACAATGCTAATCAGGAAATAAGTTAGCATTGAGCAAAGAGGAGCAATTGTTGCTATCCTATCAAACTGGGAAGGGTTTAAGTCTATTTCCTATTAATGTTTCATCACGTTCATCTCAGACTCCAAAGGCTAGCAGAACGCCAGAGACGCAGCGGTGTGGTGGTGGACTATTTTCCAACCAATATGCAAACCTTCCAGTCACTTAATCAACTGTGAACTCCTCTGTCCATGTAAGGCAAAAATTGACTTAAAGATTGAAAAAAGCAATTACGCTCAACAAGAATACAAAATGATTGATAAAGTCATAGAAAAAAATAACTACTTCAAATTATGCCTGCAGATGTGGCCAGACTTTAGAAGAGGCTTAAAGGGGCAGTAGCCCAGGGCTGCAAGTTTTTGGGGAGGAGGGATTGAAAATATGCTTCTTTTTGGTATTGTGCATGTTTAATAAACTTTGTGTCTTATTTTGCATTTGGTATTTTTTTTAAATGTTGGATTTGTATTAACTTAAGCGGCACTCAAATATGAATAAATATTAAAATGATAAAGTTAACACATTTTTTGGGTCTAACATGGGGCAATTTGTTAGAAGTTTTCAACCAAATCAGCCCAGGGCCTTTATTCTTCTACATCTGACCCTGGCTGCAGAAGTTAGTTTCACAGGCTTTTGTATCATGAGTACTACTGAGTTTTAGAGAGAGGTTTCATTTTTGGCTTTATCTTATTTCAACACATACTAGCTAGGGATGTAATGGTACACAAATGGATCCAACGTTTCTGGTATGGCAGATTTACTTATGGTAAATAGATTCAGACAGTAAAGAGGTGAAGAATTTCTGTTATTCCTAAAATAGAAAAGACTTGAATTGAAAACGTTTGTGCTTTATTTTACTTTTTTGTATTTTCTAAATGTGCGATTGATACGGCAATGTGGATTCAATTACTGAGACGAGGTGAAAAAAACATGTTTTGGCTTTTATGAGGAGAGTTTTTGCAATCAATAAATCAACTCGGGCTGAACCATTCAGGTTTATCTTTAGACACACAGGTATAAATAATGCTAAATAACTGAACTGAGGAACAATAAAACCTGACCTTTCCAGACCTCTGAGTGGGCCGACTGGCTCTCAGTTTTTCATACCTTCATATGTTTGATGATGCAACTGGAACAGAGCGATGCAGCGAACAGCACAATCCGTCTTTATAAAAGCACAGTTTAGAACCGTGACATTTTTGGTGCACAGATACAAAAACTGCAGGCGCCGCTCAAACCTTTCATTACAGCTGGGTGCCATTGACTGCGGAAACAAATATTTGCCCCTTCACAGATTTTTTTATTTTCTTGTTTGTTTTCTTTTTGTCAGATCATGAAACGTAATTTTTCTTCATCAAATAAATTTTTGAGTCAGTTTTTGACCTGCAAAGAAGATTCCCTCATGTCTGTTAAGTGCGGAGCGTGTTTGTGTGTATGTCTGTAAATCACACTTTTAACAGACTTTCATTTCACTACACTGGTGTCTTTTCGGAAAAAAAAAAATCTCCCCTGAAAATCCTGTTTCAGAGTGTGTGTATAAATGTTCCTACATCTGTTAGCGTGCATGCGTGTGTGCGCGAGTGTGTAATGTCTTTATTTTGCTGACATTGGCAGTAAACAGAACCAGACATATTTGGAGCATCTTATTAGTCGCTGAAATCAGATGAAAGCAAAATGCAAACAAGCTCCTCTTTAAAACATGTTCCAGCTCCACATTAATCATAAAAAAATGACTGGATTTGATTTTATTAAACGCTCATCAAGATGAAGTGGATAATTATGAAAACTAACCACATGGGAAGTCGGCTTTTCGTTAAGTTGTGATTAAATAAGACCACTTGATGAACTATAAAATGACACATGAATAATAATTTGGAACAAGCGAACAGAAGCAGAAGCGGCCATTATGAAGATCCACCGGTACCTTCTTCCTTCGGTTTCACTTGGAAAGACACAATTAAAGTTCTCTTGTCTTCATTAGATTCCAGAGGTTTGACATTTATCTTCAAGTATAAAAAAAAATCACATCCTAGTAGAGCTTCCAGCCACTTTTCCCAATCGCAGAAACGATTTAAAGAAGCAGTATTTTGTAAAGTCGACTTTTGGGGTCTTTCCATTAATTTGTAACATTATTCCAATATCAAAATTCTTTCATGCATGTTTGAGAAATCCTCTAATCTCCCATGGCAACCATTTAGGGTGCCTTATCATGCAAACTAGTTCTCAGTCCAACACTCGTTGAAAACAGTGTTAAAGGTTTAATATTGTGAAATGGGCTGAAGGTGGAATTTCAGACAGAGTAGGACTTTTTAAAACGACAGAGCCCCAATTTCAATGTGTTAAATTACAAATTCACATTTCTTTTAAGTCATATTTGAGATAGATAGCATTCTTATAATAACTTATTATAACAGTCACTTGATTGTGGTACAAAATGGTTCTTTGTCCCTGGAAAATACATAATACTGCCACTTTAAACAATGCATAGTAACAAAATACACTCATCACAAAAGCCATTTGGTAGTTGCTTAGGATTTTTTTTTTTCCCTAATAAACAAAATTATTATTGGAAAACTGCATTTTTAATTCATTTCCAGTTAAATTGAACATTGTCTTTATATTCTGATAATATATATAAACCTGACTTTAAGCTGTCCTTAATAAAGGTAACAAAAAAATAAATCTGGATCAGGAGAAAAACGTCGTGACATTGTAGGTTGGCGGAAAGTTCTGGCAGAAAGTCTCAGAGGGGATGAAAAGGAAGCGGGCGAGCCGCGACATTAACAAGGACAAATGGAAATATTAACGCAATTAATTCTTCATGAGATGGAATAAAGAAAAGAGAACTTAGAGTTGCTTTTAATAATGACAATTCCCTTGTTCATCTTCACTGCATTATCTGCTGGGCTTATTGCTCTCAAAAGCAGCAGTCAAACAACAAATAGTCACTGCGAGCGAAAGGTTCATGCACTTTGAGAGACACATAATTAGCGATGTTAGCTCGCGGCACACACACACACACACAATTAAAGGAGAGCATTTAGCCTTCTGGTCTATCTGTGTCTACATACTTAATCTCAGCCACCACCCTGACTTTACACGTAGAGTCCGTGTCAGCGTTCAAACGCACGCCTGCACATTAGTTGGACAGACGAGCAGCGGGCCTGCCACCCCACCGCCGCCTCATTTCACTGATGGGAGAAACTACAATAACTGCTCACTATCATTTTGTCCAATAGACTTTATAATGGGTGAGTAAATTGCAAGATAATTAAACAGAATTTATCAAAGGTAACTTACACTCCTCAGGCCTTTAAGCCACAATCATTTTTACTTCCAATGACGAGTCTTCTGTCCTGGGGTTCATCATGAACACAGAATGACTGCAATGTTCCTTCTTTTATGTATATTTCTTTTTGTGATTAATAAATTAGATAGTGAAGCTGAGTGTGCAGCTCAGCTGGAGAATGTCTCAAAGTCATATCACTGTTTTATTTGGTGACATGTTAGACAGAAGCTGTATCTGTAAAGACCTTGATTAGCTAAACAGAAACGCCATTTGCAGATTCAGCTATTTTTCTGTGAACTGTAACTCTAAGTTCTTCACAGAAACTCCACATATTTTTTCCTTGAGTATGTCAAAAAAAAAAAAAAAAACATATATATATATATAAAGAAATAAATTACAGCTTAGGCTGCTGAAATACTAAGGTGTAATGCTACTTGACATCTGGTGCTTGTAAAGCTGCCAATTCAGAAGTGTAATTTCATTGCCTTGGTACTGATTGGTTATACCTTTAAGAGTGAAAATAAGAAAGAAATTAGATGTTAGATTCTGCACTAGTACTAAAACTGATTCCACTGTGTGTATTAATGGATATTAAGACGTGTTTGGTGTTTGGACGACTGCAGGTGGCCGTTATCCCTAACCCCAGTGAATACCAGGATTCAGCTTATGATCTCCTGCTGGAGCTGTGAACTCCTGTTTTCTGAAAAGTCAAACCCTGACTTGTAATCCATCAGATGAATCATGAATCATTTAGCAGTTGCCAGGACAACGGTAAATTTCTGATAACATTTTGCCCAGTGTGAAGTCTGGTTTAGGGTGGATTATATTGTGAAGATGCATGTCAAGAGTTAGGTTTGGCCTCTGAGTTCCAGTAAATGGTCTGAAAACACACAGGATCTGTTTCACCAGGATGGTTCAGAGAACATTATGTGGGTGTTGCGGATGAATCTTATACTTTCAGTTGGTTTAACGTGGAATAAAGTAACCTGGGCAGCGTCTCACAATCCCAGCAGTCACAAGAAGCTGCCCAGTATGAGCAGCAGTCCAGGCAGAAAGCTATCCAGCATGTTGTGAAGTCTACAGACATAAGAGTTTCGCAGCAGCATAAAATACACCATAAAGAGAGAGAGAAATATGACAAGGTACGACTGTGGTTACACAGAAGTCGGGTTTTCAGATTACATATGAGTCTGTAAATCATATGAAGAGGAAAAGTCAGTTCTTCTTCTTGGGTTACCTCCTTTCTTTGGCTCACCAGAGAGTCATGTTTCATTCCCATTGTAAGCAAATCACACTGGGGTTCATTGAGATCCACGTTTAAGCTGGGTCAAAGTTCAAATGAGCTTCCCTGTCTGCCCAAGCAAAGCAGAGTTTTCCGAGGAAATGAACTCTGGTCTGTTCAAAGCTCACCAAAGAGATCTGGTGTGAAACCAAGTTTAAAGCAGACAACAGAATGAACATAAAGGCCTAAACAATATACTTGCTGTGCCGTTTTGAAACTCTGGCACCCTTTGATACACACCTAGCAGAGTCTTTGTTACAATGAACCTGTAAGAAAACCCATGCTTTAAGAAGGCGTGACAATCTGCCAGCAACAAAATGAGTCAACCTGACAGATTTTCTGTCATAAAAAGGTAATTATTTGGAAAACTGTATGGCAGATACTCTTCAGCAGACATTTGAAAGGTGGCCAAAGTGTACCCGAAAAGACAGACTGAAACCTAGCCAAACTCTCAGCTTCTCCCTTATAGAAGCCAAGCGTACTTCACCACAGAAACCTAGTCAAGCTGTCAGCATTTCTTATAGCGAGGGGACCAAACTGGTTGGAATGAGACCCCTCCATCCCGCTCAGCTGAAGCCAATGGATCAATCTTACTTTAACAGCTCTGCTCACGCACACCACTGCACAGATGCCCATTCCTGCACACACACACACACACCCACATGCGTGCTTAGAGAAAAAGTGGGGCTGATTTCACTCTAACAGCTCTGACTCTCCATCCAGAACGCTCCCACCGAGGGAGGAAAATTCAAAAATAAGGCGAGCGAGCAAGGAGCACACATTTGACGGATGGAGTCAAAGACGAAGCAAATGGAGGGAAGAAAAATTAAAGGAAAAAAGGTTTAGCCATATAAAATACTATCAAGAAATTTTCTTTGGGTTTGGCACCATTTAAGAACAAGACATACAATCACTTTTTGTGTCTGTTCTGGCCTGTTTATTCAAACAGTTGAATCTAATTTAGAGCTTCTGTCTTTGGCATTCACCGTGGCACTGGATTCAAAAGGCCGGAACAAGAGGCGTGGCTGCTTTATGAAACACTATCTTTCATTTTACTTGAATGTGTTAATTTGCAAGTTTTCTGCAAATAGACCTCCCTCTGAAGCTTTCATCTTAGCCTAAGGTATGGATTTGACAATGCATAAAAAAGAGGAACACTGTCGGTACAACGATAATAAGAGCATTGTGTGTTATGACGGGATCGCACACCGTCAGCTTTCAGCAGGAAGGTGCTAAGAGCACAGAGATGTTCTCACCTGCTATAAAACGTGTTGTTAATGAGAAATCGTTCTGTATGTGGCTTCAAAACCAAACCAGTGGGAGGGACTTTTTCTTACATTTGAGCAAATGTCACTTTGTGCCGCAGTTTGTTTTTTTTCCTTGTTTTGTTTTGTTTTGGGGTGAGGGGATGGGAACAGAGGATTCACAACTAAAAGATTCCAAACCAAAGTTTTATTTTCAAAGCAGTTTGAACAGTGTCTTGCAACCATATTCACTATTCACAACCCTGTCGTTTTTTGGGGGGTTTTTTTTCTGTGATTGGATATGATGTGCATCACTAAAATTATCCATAACATGTTCTTGTTGCACCATAAGGCTCACTAAAAAAGTAAAGTATGAATGAATAGAGAAAAAGTTTTGTTTAAAAAAACTAAAGGTTGGGACAAGCATAAAGAATGTGGTACTTCAGTCAGAGGGATTCATGCGTGAGGACTTAAAACTCTTTAAATGATGAAAGGTGTAAATCCTTTGCTAAACATTCGCTAATGAAACAGCAAAGTTTAATTATTGTTGTTTATGAGCTTTTCCTTCGCAGAGGTGCCCAAGTCTAGTTCTCAAGAACCAACATCCTGCAACTTTTAGATGCATCCTCACTCCAACACACCTGAATCAAACGGCTGAATTCCCTCATCAGCAGTCAGGAAGCTCTGCAGACTCCTGCTAACCAGTCTGCTAACAAGCCGTTCATATGATTCAGGTGTGTTGGAGAAGAATCCATCTAAAAGTTGCAGGAGGGTCGCTCTCTAGGACTAGACTCAGCTAGAATTCCTCAGTGGTCTCTTCAGGGAAAAATAGACAAAAAAAATGATGTATGTTACAAAAAGTGAGGGTATAAAAAGATTAGCTTCTACCTACTCTACTTTCAGATTATATCTTGTGTTTTTGCCATTGAAATCTATTCAGATATTGTGCAAAAAAGAAATTATTGAACATATTTGGTATAGCTCACAGATCTATATTATCCTGTTCAAGGAAGCATTACAGGTCACCCTTAGCTTTGCAGGAATGTGGCCAGAAGACAAGTATTGTTGAAATGAACCAGTAAGATGTTCTGTTTACAGTTTTGAAATCTGGAGCAACTTTTTTCACAGACAGCCTGACTGAGTGTCAAATAGACGGTAAAAAAAAAAAACATAGTGGGCAGAAAATTCTAAAATGTAAATGTGCAAAGCTGCCAGAGACAAACCCCTAAAGGCTGTAATTACAATCACACTGGAGTGTAATGAGACAAAACATGAAAGATACCAAGGGCTGTGAATACCTTTTCATGGTACTGCAAGTGTGTAATATGCATATTATAGTCGGGATTTGTTTGGTCACAGAATAGAGCTAAATGTGAAAAGGTCATTTCTATGGTCATGAGTGGCGATGCACTGCAAAACCACAAAATCTTACCAAGTATTTTATTTTTAATCTAGTTTCTAATGCAAGTATCTTGGCACACTTGAAATAAGACAAAACTAATTTAAAAGTAATTTCTCACCAACATGTAGGAGCTTGTTTTAATTCCTTAATACTGATGAAAAAGTACTAATTCCACTGACCATTATTTCACTTATAACAAGACTTTGTTTCGATCTTATAAATGAAATAATTTTCCAATTAAACTTTTTTTAATTTTTTTTATGAATATTAAGGAGTTATTGACTAAACAAGTTCTTCTATCTGGCTGAAAAGGTACTTAGTTTTGACTTATTTCAAGTGCACCAAGATATTTGCAAAAAACAAAGACTAAAAGTACTTGGTAAGATTTTATGTTTTTTGCAGTGTTGGACATAACCCTTTTTTTTTTTTTTTTTTTAAATAACGCTTTTTGAGGTGAAGGCATGATTTGTTGCTCTGTTTAGAGCGGAGAGAGGGGGAAAAAAAAATCTAGGATTTATGTCATTGCTCATTGTAGTGTCAAGAGTGTTTGCCAGCTGCTGAAGGAGACATCAGGTGGTTGCTGGAGAGGAAATTGGAACATTAGTGTATGATGGAGACGGAGCAGGCGGAAGAGATTGCTAGAAAGAGACAGAGGAAGGAATCCTTCCCCAGGGAAAAAACACTGCATTGCTTTTTCTGAGAGAGATATTGGCGCAGGAGAACGGGCTGCAGAGTTAGAATGTCCTCTGTTAAGGCAGTGAGGCCTGAAGGCACAAACGTCACAGTGTGTTTATGGTGCGTGGGCGGGTGTGTGTGTGTGTGTTTTGTCTGCATATGTGGGCATCGTTTTGTCGAGCAGCTCAAACATCCAGAATCACATGCAAATTCGGCTATAGTTCGACGGATTTGAATAAAGACTTTAAAATGTGTGTGGGACGGCGCGTGCACCGCTTCTCTTGTGTTTTTCAAGGGCTGAGTTGGAGATTAAATCAAGTCAGTTCCCCTGGCTGTCTCTTTTTTTTCCTTTACACACACACACACATACACACCCCCACACGCACACCCAGACACTGATTCTCTATTTGGAGTACCAGAATTTAATCTTCCCCAGGTCAGACAGATGTATATAGAGGTATGAGAAACAAGAGAGCTGTGTGTGTTTATGTGAGTATTGTATATGTTTTTCAGCCATGTTAACCCCAGTGTTATGATGGATGGAGAGGCATAGTCACAAACACACATGCTCATTTTATAAAAACCAATAACCTGCTCCTAGATTTGCTGCATAGTCTGGCTGCCACAGCTCAGTCAGTGCATGAGCAGAAAAAGTATTTCCTACAGATTACTCATGAAAACACATATTCAAATTCCATGTTGCCCTTTGAGGTGTTACACTGTCGGCTGGCTGTTATCCTCATAGCAGCAGCAATGATGTGAGGAGTCTGAAGGACAGCAGACATCCTACAGTTTTTCTAAATACTTGACACACTTCTGAGCAGAACAACAACACATCCAGGTTGTGGGACAAGACGACACACTGGATCCACAAGAATGAAAATACATTTGAACACATTTTTAAAAAATCTCTCATTTTCAGTTTTGGGTTGATGTGTACGCACTACTATTTATGTCCATGTATTTTTTCACATCAAGGACCAAGGTAGTCACCCTATTGTTTTTGTCAGTTCCTTTGTTATTTATTCTACACTGGCTGTTCTACTCCTGACTGCACTGACTGGACAAATTAAAGTTGTCTTTACATGTTTGACCACACTTCTGAAGCTGTTGTGCTGCACTGATGCAGAGTAACACATTTGGAATTTAGTACATTTTTGTCAGGGTTTTAAAAATGGTTTTAAGTCAATTCACCACCGTTTTTCTGTATTGGATCAAATAATACGACACCTCAGATGTCACTACTGGAATTGAAAAAGTGGATCAGTGCATTCAGTCTCAATTATACTTTGTGGTCTCGACCAGTTGGTCCACTATAATTTGTCATGATATTCACATTTAATTGAATCAGCTCAATTAAATTCAGTTTATATAGCACCAGTTTACAACAGGTCACTTCAAGATGCTTTACTAAAAAAACTTAATTTCAATTCAATCATACATGCATTCTTTCATTCTTGCAAGAACGTCTGTAGTTGCCTGACCATCCTTCATCATATGAATGCTTTCAGTGTATCACGAGTCTTCATCCATACTTGTCTCAATCCCAGTTGTCTTAAACCTTCTGATCCTTGTTCTGACTGTAAAGTGTTTGGGATCTCGGCAGGTTTCTTTTGGAAATTCCTCAACTCGGTTTCCGTTTGGACCCATGTTCTTTTTTCAGTAAAACTGTTTTCCTCTCTAATAGCAGCCATTGTACACAGCATTTGACCAGGGCATAAAATGTATGTGGATCGTGAAACAGTAGTTGAACTGTCTCCCTCCGGTCCTCAGCCTGACCATAACCTTATCGGGCATAAATCTTAATCTAATAATTTGAAGCTTATGAACATAAGCAAATGCATTTCTGAGGTTACCCATTGACCCAAAGACACCCATTAAGTTTAATTATCTGTAATCTAATACTGGTAGCCAGTCTGTTGTTTAAACAGCAGAAGGAAACATCTTCTTGGCTGGAGTTGAACTCTGGGCCATGAGCAACAGAAACCACCGACATACCCAGCATTCCACTGGGGTCCAAAAGGACATGCTGCCTTCTTAAATAAACCTAACCTTTAGTCTTTATCCCCAGCTGAGGATCACATGACTGGCACACAGGGCCAGAGGTTAATGCATTATTTAGATTTTCAGTATGTGTAATCTTAAAACCTTTCAGCGTCCATCGCCCACATTGTCAGAGTAATCCCAGCCGTTCTGAGTCCAGGTTACCAAACCATTTCAGAGCAAGTCACTTTGAAAGTTTAGCATCTGTTCAGCCTCAGAACAGTAGGCAGTTTAAGGTGTGGTGTCTAAAAGGTAGTCTGGGTTTCCATGTGTTGCTAGCTTATTGTGTTCTGAATATGTTGCAATTATTAGCATTTAGGTGTGTGTGCTTTTTTATTATCAGAAACAGTATCAAAAGAGTGGTTAAAATGCAAAAACTATTTCAAAAAATATCCAGTAGAGTCAAATGAATCTGACTTCAAATGGGTCTTTTGGCTGAATGGATGAATAGATGAAAGGGTGACTCTGTTCAGGATAATTACTGAATCCGTTAAAGGTGAATGATAAGGTCTTGTTAATGCAGCACAAAGACATGCAGAAATTATTCTGAGAAATAGTTTTTTTATGGATATGCTTTTCTTTTATTTTTAAGTTTATGGTCTATTCTAGACATTTATGATAGTTCTGCTTTGTTGTCAGATCAACAACCACTGAAGTTAAAATACGCCATTATTTTCCTATAATAATGGCGTATTTTAGAAAAAATAATGACTTAAGCCATCATTTGGCTTAAAATCACTTTGGCAAAAAATTACTTGATTTTTAAAGTCACAAAAACTGATTTTCTATGCAGTGAATTCAGCGACCAAAGCTGTTCCTGTACAAAGTCCTGTATGGTACCTTGCTAAGAAGACATTGCACATGCTCAGAAGCTCAGTCTGTGAAGGAACTTAAGTTGTACCACTTTTTTTCTGAAGGTATTTTTGTTGAAAAAGTATTTGTTACCTGTAACTGAGAAGATGAAGTTGTAGAGAAACATCGGGACATCTGTTTTTGTACTAACCCTTCCACAATACACACAGGCCTGGTGCCATATGCTTGTGGGTCTTTCTGATATACAACAGTACAGTAAACACAACGATCAGGGCAGAGCAGCGACTCTTTCAGACTAGTTCACAAGTTCAGAGGAGGAAATAATGATTGAGGAGCAGGAAAATGGCTACATTTTCCATGTTATGGAGAAAAAAAGAAAGGACGGCATCGTTGGGATGTTCTCAGAACTGAGCAGCTAGAGTTCAGTATTTAAGTCCAACCATAGGTTCTTCCTCTCAATTTCTCCTCAAAACAAGCCCATGAAATTCAGGCCAATCACACAATAGTTCAGGATAGTGAGGGGGGGTGAAAAGGTCGCCACGGGGATCTGGCAAGACTTGAGGCTGAGAACAAAATGACGTGACTGTGACAATGAGAACCGATTGGGTCAGTTTGTCCTGACCATGCAGAACCTTTAATTAAAGTCTGGACTTAAACCCAGTTATGACACCACCGTAAAACGGCCGTTCATGCTGGCAAAGGCTTTAATGTGGTATAAAGGGTGAAACAGAAAACTCACTGCCAGTTGTAATAAGACTTAATGACAGCTCCTGCTACCAAGGCTGGCACAAGCAGTCTTAGTTTTAGGGGCAATTCGTTTTTTTACCAAAGGCCAGGTTGGCTCGGAGAAGCGGTTTTCCAGTCATAACTGAGTCCTGCTAGTTGTACATTTTTGTGTGATATTAATATTTATTTCAAGATCTGAAACGCTTAAGTGCAAACGGAAGAAATCTGCTCATTCTCACCTCAATATATTGCATTATCATCTTGCCTTTCTACAGTGCAGACAGTGTTGTTGTGTGAAGCAGAATATTATGTTTATCTGTCTGTCACTCAGGCCTTACTGTCCACCCATCTGTTTATTCAGCTGTCATCCGTCCATCAACCCGCCTCAGCGTATACATGAAGGCATCAATGTGAGAGTGCGGAGGATTTTCCTGGCGTCGTTTTCCCACCGTTCCGTTTCCCAGTTGTTTCCGTGCCAGCCGCACTCCGCCTCCCGTTCCACAGTCTTTCCAACCCGTCTCTTATCTAACATCTCTGCCTTCATCCGGGTTCGTGTCTCATTTCCCAGCGTGTCTCATCCTTTCCGTCGCCCTCTGTCTCCTCTTTCCTCTCTGATTGCATCACTTTTCTTTCCCCCTTTCCAGTTCCGCTGACAGGTGCCACTCAGTATCGTTCAGGGTGGTTACTATGACAATACATGTGTGAATATATATTATTAGACTCTTCTTTACCCTTTATTCATTAATAAATAATAAAGCTGCACTGGAGCCCCTACGGACGACGGCGTATTGGGGCTGATAATAAAGGTAGAATAAAAGACAGTAAATTCCCTCCAAAAAACTCTTAATTTTGATATTAATATCAGAAATTTTCTACAGAAGAATAAAAAAGTTTGTGAGTTTAAAAAAGATGGAAATATCTGGTTTTCAAAAGTTTAAATTTTTTGACTATTGGACATCTTCTGAAGTTGAATTTCTGTTTTATTTCTGTTGTACTGAGTTTCTTTCATTTTTCAAAAATATCTTAATGAAATTTCCTCCTTTCTTTCTTTCATCGTACCAATGACTAAGAATATAAAAACTAAAGATATTACAGTTAATTCAAAATATGACACTCAGTTATCATCTTGTTTATACAATTCATTTTTGTTGCTATATTTCAACCATTCTTTATGTAAACCTTTATGAGCTGTTGTCCTAAATAAAGCTGCAGCTGTTCCATTTTTCAAGATCCATAGAAATGAAAACTCATATTTCACTGCCTCATGACACTGTGGAAAAGCAGATAACAGATAAATCCCAGGCAGACTTTAAAATGCAAACTCTAAAGTTCTGTCATGACTCTGTGGAAGTTGCGCTTCCCCTTTCGACTGGCCATTATGGATCACTCTTCCAGAAAACTTTGAAAGTGTAACAACTAATCACGTTTTTATGCTTCATACTAAAAGTCACTTTGGTGTCACATGCATTTGTATTTAAAGTCCCGTAGCATCGCCATCAAACAAGGGGGGCTTATACTAAGGTGCTTGTAAATATTCATGTGAGCAATTTGGAAAAAAAAAGAAAGAAAAAGTTACTTCTAAAATCAGCATGCAAGCTCAGCAAACCTTCCTGGAATGCGTAGATCTTTAATAAGTGATGCTCACTCTCACTAATCTGATACTTTAACAGAGTAATTAGTATTTCAGGAAGGTGCGCCGCATCTTTTTTAAATGTTAATCAGGTCGAGCAGTGGGAGCATTCAGGGACTGAAAAGATGTGCTCTGCAAGACTGCTTATACACTAACTGATGAAAAAAAAAAAAGCTAAGCAGCCAGGATGAATGATTCCATTTGAATTTAATTTAGTACACATGAACACCAGCGACTGGTATGCAAATGATTGCGTTTGCGAGGGACTTGGCATGTTTGGAACGGGACCCAGAGAGGAAGAAAACCATGTCATCACAGGTTGAATGATGTGTTCCAGAAAACCAAAGAAAATGGATTTATTGTGGGTCGCTGCTGGAGACGAGCTCCAGAGGTCCAGCCCGAGTTTCTTTGAAGAGAAAAACTTCTCAAAGGCCTTTTTCCTTCTGAGTCATGAGACTTGCATTTGTTTCAATGTCCAAAGTAGAGACGTGTAAAAAAAAAAAAAAAAAAAAAAATTAATAAAAACAGCCAGAAAGTTATTGAAACATGATGCAACTTATCACTCTTTGCGGTGTTACGTAATTTAATTACAAAATAAAAGTAGATGGAAGTCTTCAGAGGTACTACAATTAGTAAGTACAGTGCCTGTTTAACCATTTTATTACTTTTAGAAATCAATTGTGATCAACAAAATCAATCTTTAGAAATGAAAACCCTCATATTGCTGCGTTTCTATTGGCCGTGTAATTGCGCAGTTTGACATTTTGAAAATGATTTGGTTTCATAGAAACACACCAATTAAAAATAAAAAACACACTTTTTGCGAAAAAAAAATTGATGCTAACGTGGTGGTTTTAATGGTTTATCAAAACTGGTTTATTTAGCAAAACTCCAACGGAAACACGTTTTTTTGCACATGATCAACATGTGAATCATGTCGTCCTCCTTTTTAGTTTCCCTGCTGAACATTTACACGTCAGCAATTTGGAGTCAGATTTAGTTTCTCTTTTAGACTCAGATTAAACACTTCCTCCTCAGGTTCTCAGGTTTTGAGAATTTGAGGAGCATTTACTCTCCCCTCTTAGAGAGTAAATGTTGCTTTCCTGAGCTTCACGCTGGACAGAAATCCGTCACAGCTTCCTCCAGTGTCCATTGTGGCTTGCTAGATTGGAACCCGGTGGAGGACATTTTGAAAAAGAAGGAAAATAAAAAATACTGCTTCGTTTTTGAGAGCCAAGGCAGCGTTTTGAAATTTCATACTGATATATTTTCAGAGCATTTTCAAACATCAACTCAGTTGTGGTCTCGTTTCATGCGCTAACTCAACCAAACGGCCGCACATGAAAAGAGTGAGATATGCTCGGATGTCGGATCACACAGACTTATTTGGCTTCAGAACGCAAGAGCCATCTCATCTTTAAACGGCTATTTAGTGTTAATTAATCCTTTCGCCTGAAAGCTCCCTGCCACAGCTCTTTGATTGTTCAGACTTTTATGCTGAAAGTACTCATAACACCTTCCATGGCCGCGTAGCTGGGAACTCTTAATGTCTGATTAGACTTTCAACACTGTTTCCCTCCGAAATGAACAGACAACACAGACTAATATTATGAAATTAAGCTAACACTCAGAGGATTGGTATCACTGATAGATACAATTACAAAAGTTCTCAACTTTCTATGCAGCACTGCACTGTGTTTACAGACACATTGCATCGTGGCACCGGTTTCCTGATGGAGGACAAAAAATGGTTTGCTCACAATGATTACCATTGGTTTACAAAAAAACCAAAAAAACACTTTGTGATTTTTCCGGCCCAGATTTGACGTGTCTTTAAATTACTTTTGTGCACTTATCTAATTCTAATGTGTTCCTCATACCAACATTTGAAACACTGGAAGTCATCCTTTATTTCAATTTCTATTTTAAAGAATCTCTAGTTGGTTTCAACGTCTCCACGTCGGGTTTGATGAATCAAAGCATTTCATAATTTGAGGCGATTAAAATCGCTCCTGACTTGGTAAAAAGACGAAAAATAAAACAGCCAATGGGAAGCTCAGAAGCAGAGTCATGAGACTCTCCAGAGATCACATGTTCTCTGGCTAATGTGAAGTGAAAGATGTGATTCGTGACAGTTCCCATGCTTTGGGAGTCATGTGGAAGTTAACCTGCAGACCGACTGGCTGTCGCTCTGTCAGTCACACACCGCAGAAACACACAACTGTTTGGTTCTTTCATCCCCACTGCTCACCTCCGGTCCTGTCACACATTCGGCTGTCCATGTCCATCTGGCCAGATATCAGTCAAAGCTGTGTCGGTGTTCAACAGGAGAAACAAGTTTATCCTTCTGCTAAACATGCAGCAAGACAATTGATGGCACAAAACATTAGAACAAGAACAACAAGAGGAGTTTCTTAACAGGTAAGACATGATGCATTGGACAGAAAAAAACTCTGAAAGCGGCTAAATTTAAACAAAGACAAAAGGTGAAAAAATGGGGAAAAATCTTTAATTTAATTATGTCAAAAAAATAAGTCAAACTCCAATGCAAAGTCAATCAAATGATAAGTGACATGGATTTTACCCAACTCAACAAAGGCCGACTGAACTGAACTGTACTGAAATGAACTGAACTGAACCGAACTGAACTGGGCTCAAACAAATCTGACCTGCAGACAAAGAGCAAAGGCTACTTAAATAAGGGTGGAGTAACCCAAACCTGCCACATGAGGACGGTACAATCTAAAAAAGGAACTAAATATATGAAATTAACTAAAGCAACATACAAAACAAATAAAGCAAAATTGTCTTTAACTTAACACAAATAATAAGTGACTATTAAAGTGACAAACTAAACAATTAAAATTAACTTTACCAAATAAATCCTCCCCCACCCCCTTCAGTTATGTGGATCTTAAGGGGTTCAACACCTCCAGCTGGTCTATGTTTGCAGAATCTCGAGGAAAAAAATTGTTTCTGCTTAGCCAGAGTGTGCACCCATTAGAAAATATAGGTCTAATAAAATAAAGGCCACTTAACTTATTATTGACAAGGGATATAAATATGTTAAAGATGCATTATAACTGTAGCCACAATGTTTTGCTTGTGTGGAGATTATGGATTGCAGTAGTTTATGGCAATCCTTTAGTGAATATGCATTTTTTTTACCTACCCTTAAAAATAATTAAGAAATAATGAAATGAAAGTTTGCATCTCTGACATGAAAGGATGATTTTTCATCTGCAATTTTCACCACATTTTTGGTTGTGGAGGCAAGATTTATTTCTCATCCTTTGTTTTGGCTCACATCCCCAAGGCGAGTCAAATGTCATGCTAATTAGTTGTGGCGTGACATGAATTCTTTTTTCTGTCTTTAACTTTTGCTGCTCTGAACCAAACTCAGAACAATTAGCCTTTCGCCAGCAGGATCCACTGAGCCATCAGAGCCCTGTGATATATATATATATATATATACAATGTGGAATTTCTGTCTGTTTTGTAGACTTTGTTCAAATCCTGTCCTCGGTTTGAGCAAAAAGAAGTCAAACAGAACACCTTAGGAGAAAAACCATTTTTATGTTTTAATCTGTGAGCGATTCTCCTTTAGCTGCATCCACAGTATGAAAATATATTATTTGGACGTTGTTCTCAGTGCCTTGACATCCTCTCTGCCATGAACTGACCTTATCTCCCTACCAAGTTGCCAAAATGCTGCCAGATGATCAATTTCATGATGGTGCAGTCTTCGGCCTGACAAGCGGTTTTATTAGTCAACTCAAAACAACAGAGCAGCTCGGTAATTATTTCCGTTAAGAGTTTTAAATACAAATGTAAGATGACAAGCTTAAAGCACTTTATCTTCATATCTGGGTTCATAATTATACCGTCCGCCTGTATTACTGAACACAGCAGTGATTGACTAGCGCCCCTGGTTTCTTTAAAATTTCAAAATGACGTCTTGGTTTTCTAGCAAAGTTTCAGCCGAAGCTGTAGGATAGAGCACTTATGCCTTAGCCCAAAAAAAATGGGAAAATATTTCAAGAAAACTTGTGGCCTTTTAGTGTGACAAGCCAGGAAGTTTTAAAGTAATAGAGTGCAAAGTGACCGATGTTACCTGCTTATTATTGTCCTTCAATCATGTCCTACTTTACGACTTAAGATTTCGACTCTGAATCAAAATCTTAAAAGAGGTTTTGCGTGTGAATAACCCATCAAACGCAGGATATATATCGTTTAGATGGAAAGACAGTCTTTCTATAACACTTTTACGTTTTAGAAACATGTGTACTGCATAATCTTAATTTTTTTCCTAATTTCAAATTGCGCGATTGTAAGGACAACGAAAACACGGCCTGAGTTCTGGGTCTCGCTGGTACTTCATCTATTACAGAGATCCTAAAAGATCAACCTCACATAGTGTAACATCATCACGTTTGAAAAAAAAAAAAAAGAAAATCTGGGGTTTTCCATACTTTATACAGAAAGGAGAAAAAAATAAGATGTTGTTTTCTTTTTAACACATACCTTTCTTTAAAATTCCCTTTTTAAAGAAACTGAATTTCTTTTAAAAGTCAGAGTGCAAAGCCATATGGGATGATGACTCTAGTTACCTGTCACATTTATTCTAATATACACACCTTTGAGCATCAGATGAAAAATGTGTTACATGGTATTCTATAGGGTCCCTGACAGTCGGGATAGAGGCGAGCTTTGTGTTCGTCCGCATTACGCAGTGGGGGAAAAGAAGCTGTTTTTTTGTAGACAGTAAGAGCTTTCACAGCTGAACTCTGGCGTATGAGAGCATAAACTCTCCGCTTGTGTCTTCAGCAAAATGCAGTGAGAAATCCCAGATAGAGGACAGAAATACGCCTCTAAATGTGGCACTCAGACACATACGGCGGACATATGGAGAGCATTACTGCTCAGGCTCGCTCTCTCCAGCTCACTCTCCGCCGTCACTCGATGTGTTTCTGGGCAGGCTCAGCGTTTATTACCGTAGCAGCTCCTATAAGATGTGCAGATGAAGAAGGATGTCAGGCGCAAGTCAAAGTGTCACAACTCGGCTTCTACTTCAGTCCCTTTTTCATAAAGACAATATGACTAAAGCTTATCTGGCTTTAGAGATAAAGAGCTGATATGTCAGTATCAGCTTGTTTTTGGACTTTCTTTGATACCATGGAAATTTGATGAGACGTGATACCGGAAAATGAAACGTCCTGTTTTTCAGCTCAATGCCTTGCCTCCCTCATGCTGTTTTTTCTTTTTTTTTTTTTCTTCTTTTTTTTGTTCCATGATGAAATCACAAAATCTTTTTGGGTCTAATTTATATTGCACTTTAAATGATTCAAAATTAACAAGTAACTTTCTATCAACAAATACAAGCTTAATTTCAGCCAAAAAATTTTATGGATGCATATTTTATGTAAAAATTTTTTTTTTTTTTTTTTTTACATATTTGTTGAAACTCTTGTGACAGCATAGCGTGTGATAACCTGTGCTAACTCGAAGCAACCAATCAGAGCTAGGAGGCGGGTCTTAGCGCTGCCAATCACGCCCATGTGAGCTCGATCTTTTCACAAATTATTTGTGAGACAGTCACAACAAGAGACAAAAAAAGAATTTTATAAAAGTCATAAAAGTTACTTTTAATATTGATTGACCTATTGAATAAGTACTAGTTCCAGTGGAAGATTATTTGAAGTATAAAATGGTAAAAAAAATGTCTTGCTGTAAGTGAAATAATCGGCCATTAGAAGAAGTACATTTTTATCAAACTTATTGACTTAAATTAAGCTCCTATATCTTGTAAGTTAGTTTTGTCTTATTTCAAGTGTTCTAAAATAACTGCACTAGAAAGCAGACCTAAGTCGGTAATATTTTGTGTTTTTGTCAGACAGACATTAGTTTATGTTCTCCACTGCTCCTCCTTTCCGTTTGACCCATCTTTAATCTTCCCTTCATTCTCCTTCTCCTTTTCAGCCTCCCTTCCCCTTTTTTTTTTATTTTAAAAGTGAGCCGAGGATTTTCCACAAGGCTTCAATCTTGCCTTTTTACAGAGCGGCACTGCATGAACACACACTACGGGCTGCCAAACCACGGCTTATAATGGCTTAAAGTGTCCAGATATCAGTGAGAGTGGAAAAGGTCTGGGAGGAAACAAAACAGGAGGTTCAGGGAGAGACTGAGAGCATCACATCCAGTATTTTGCTAAATGAATAGCAGCCCTCGAACTTTTTCACATTTTGGGAAATTACATCCAGATGTCAAAACGACGTCAAAGGATTTTATTGAGAAGAAGCACAGAATTGTACATTTGAAGCAACAAAAGCCTTGAAAAGTGTGGCATCTATCACTTTTCAGTCCTGTTGAATCAATACTTTATAGAAGCATCTTGACTCCATTGATAGCTGTAAGTTGTTTGGCTTTGGGTCAAGCAGCTGCTTTTCTTCCTCTCTACACATTTTGGGTTTTTTTCCACAATTTTTAATTTTTTGAAAACTTGAAAACCAAGAAATTAAATTTGCTTAAGTTTTCATAATCTTTGCCAGTGAGACCGTTGAGGAATAACTGCACTTTGTAACTTCATGTCACAAAAAGACGAAAACATAATTTGCATCAGTTCATTGGAAAAGATGAACTATTTTTGATATGTCAGGAGGAACCCGGAGTTTTGAAATGTCTGTCAATAATAAAGCTGTCTAATTGTTTCTGCTCCCAGCTTTATCTGTTGTTCTAGAAACATAATACATTGCGGATTATTTTAACTTATTGCTCTGGTCTTCCCTTTAGTCATTCAGTTCCTTTTTTTCCCTTCATGGCCACGTCTTTACCCATTTCATTCCACTCGGTTTAAAATCAGCAGACAGCCTGTCACTCACTTGGGCGTATGGCCGTCTGCAGGCAGAAAGGTCAGCGCAGACTGCCAAAGTCCGCCCTGAAGGGTTTGGAGAGCTGACCCGTGTGACCTGTGTCAGTGAACAGAGCAGGGAGGAAGTCAATATCCCTAACTGACGTAAAACTCTGTTTCATTTGCCACTTTTGGCCACTTCTGTTCACAGAACCATGCAAAACCTTTACACACTTTAAACATTTTCTTTTTTTTTATTCCATTTCTGTAACAAATATGTTTTATCAGGATTGTATGTGACAGAGTAATACAAGAAAATTGGGGTTTTTCTTGTGTACAATCTTTGTATATGCTGGAATATTTAAAATCACCTCTTAATCATAAAGGCAAAACTTGGACCCTTACTCTATATGAGATCCTTTTCCGATGGACTTTTTCATAAAGTAATTGTAAAATATTTGAAAGAAAATGTCCCTCGGGAAGATGAAATATCTAGGCACATGCTATTGGCTGATCTTTGTAAACCAGCCAATCCAGGAGCCCCGTTCATTTGCTTTGGCTGTGCGCCTAAGAGACAAGATAAGTTCATCAGTAGATGTGGCAGCGTTAAGATAGTTTCCACTGTGTCTACTGCTGCCTATTCAGGTTATATTTGCTATTTTAATTATTTAAAAAAAATAGGCAGTTATAATTGTTGTAGTTTCCCATCCCTGCAAACACCAGAAGGCCATCTTCTGCTGATGAGGCTAACCCTTTCAGCCTTTCTTTCACACCTTTCCTGGTTACGCCTAATGGTCTTGCCAGGTATTTCAATCATACTAAGGATAAAACCCTTAAAAGAAAGTGTTAAGACCACAGTGGTTACTATGTGTGTGTGTGTGTGTTCTGTACTCACAAGAAGTGATGCCAACTGCTTGAGTGTCTTGCCAGACAGACAGTGAAGATTATGTGGCGTTATTTCTATTGATTTATTTCATACATATAAAGCAATGGAATTATTGTAAACTCAATAAAGAATGACAAAAACACACAAAACACCACAAAATGTCCGCATAATGCTAACCGCTGATGCTAACTAACTTGTAATCCCCAACAGAGCCAGATATTGTAGCCCAATCCGCTAGTAGGCAGGCTAACGCTAATTTACAGGAAATGCAATTCAAACTGGCATGCACAAGTCCATGTAATCTTTCTCTACTCAGCTCAACTCTGCTTTATGAGACACACTTGAACCACAGACTCATGCGTTCATCAGGCATTAAATTGAACATCATTTTGTAACTTACAGAAAAACAGAAATCTATTTCTGGTTTTCACAGACACCACCAGGGAGTGCTAAACATCCCAAATCAGAAACCTACAGTAAACACATTGCATCCATATACCAGCACAATTTGTAATAGAAAGTGATAGAAAACCATACATGCCTGTCAACCTCAGCAAGCAGTAAGCAAAAGTCAAATCCACAGCCGGAGAAAACAAATATCTTTCTTGTGCTTGTGTGCTGAATGAGTGATTAGATGTAAAATGAAACCAGCAACTCTGAGTCCAAGCAGCGATATGTGTTTTCAGGGAGAAGATGTTATTGGAAAAGCATAATAGGGAGAGATGTACACAGAGACGTTGTCTGTTCAGTGATAGAAATAGCCTTCGCTTCCGTATGCAGCTGAGACGGCACTGAAAGTGGCAGGTAAATCCACAACCTGGGGTTTTTATTTGACTCAAAGGACTGAATTTGAGAGATAAATAATAAGTAGAGAGAGCTTGGCTTTCCAAATAGAGTGGCCCCCTGGTATTCATGGGGATTAGGGACCACAACTGCTCATGAATAGCTGAAATCCAGGAGTATTTGAGACTCTTTCTAAAAATTATTTTAGTAGTTCAAGCACCAAATATACCTTAATATGGTTTAATACGCACAGTGAAAACTGTCTTACCATTACCACAGAAGCTAACACCTATTGACTTCCTCATCTGCACTCTAGAAGGTACAGCCAATTAGCATCAAGGAAAATTAAACAGTTGGTTTGGACAAACCAGCTAATATATAAGCAGCCATGTGCCTCAATATATCAGCTTCTCAAGGTGCATTTTTTCTAATATTTTTACTTTTTTTTTTGCACTGTAGACAAAAGAGTCATTTCACGCTTAGAAGAATTTTCTTGGAACATTTCAATTAATTCAGTTCTGTTTTGTGTATTGGACACTTTGTTATCTTAAAGATGTGTTCTACAATTGATTTGAGTAAAGTTTCTTTTTCTTTTTTTTTTTTTTTTTTTTTTATATTCCAAACAAAGCATCCCAGATTACAAATATGTATTTTGACATTTTTGAAAATGTTGCCAACACGAGTAAGCTGGAAGAAATTTATAAATTTAATCTATAAATTTTCACATCCAGAGACTCTCTCCTACATAACCTTGGTATAGGCTGTGTAGGAAGTGCTGCACCAATGCTTGACCTCTTGGATGGTTTGCCTATCTAGCAAACCAGACACCATATCAGCCATGATATGAAAATAGTAAATAGATTAACTGACCAGATGCTTTATATTTATTTTGTCCAGGTTAAATCATAATATCACAGGAACAAGTTGCAAAGTTATTCAAGAGTTGACTATTAGCGTTTTGTTTCAGACAGGTCACCTAGAAGACCCAAGATCCCATTTGATATGTCGTTTTCCTCTTTCCTCTTCGGCTTTAAAACAGGACGCCACCAAATATTGTAAGTCATCAACTAGTTTCTGATTTTTGGTTAAATTTCAAAGGATTCCACGGATGCAGCAGCTGTCTTACTTTAAGTACTGATTCTCTTCAACACTGTGCTCGTTCCCCTTTGCTCTTTCAACATGTCCTCAAATAGCTGGCGGACCTCCCAGGTGAGCAGCAGCCATACATTTTCACCTCCTCTCTGGTGTCACACCTTCAGATTCTCAGTGCCTTGCTTTTGGTTTGTGGAATTGTGGGAAGAAAACTATCTTGAACTGAACACAGCAAGGTTAGTCACTGATGTGAGGATGAAAACAGTTAGGACAGTGTTTCCATTACACGTGAATAACAAGTCCAAATTGTCAATCTTTATAAATACCTGGGGACACATTTTGCTACAAAATTTATGGGATCTACCAACATACCACACAACTCAGAAAAATATTTTCCATTAGCGTCCTTCCAACTGATAGCAACAACTCAACTTTATCAGCTAGGACGCTTCTAACATGCAATACGCGCCGCAAGACTTGTCCTGGATGCATGTACACAGAGTCTGCAGATAATCCAGAGTCTTCAGACGCTCAAGACACTCAGTCTGAACGCAGCATTAGAACTATGGCTACTAAAACTAAGGTTCCTATAGAGACGGTCTGATTCAGCTAAAGTTGGGAGACAAATTCTTGTTTTGTGGTGTCTATTCCTCTCTTAAAAGTTTTTTTTTTTACTTTGTTCCCATACCTCGGCGCCTGTTTTTGTTCTCCTCACTACTTCTTTGGCGCTAAAACAGAGACATGGTAACCATTTCCAATGAAAGCCAATGGAAATTTCTCCACTTAAAGTAGCACAGCTAAAAATTACATGCTTAATGTTACGGATTAAGTTTCTTTTATCACTTTGAGGAATGGCCAGTGTTGGCATGAATCTGACTTGAACATTGCTTTTATTTAAACTTTTTTCTTTTAAGTTTAAATAAAAGCTTTGTGGAAATTTACTTTAATTTGGAGCTCTTAGCAGAGTTTTATTTGATGTTTTATTGTCAGGCAACCTCTCCGTGCATTGCTGTGAGCAGCTGCTGACAGACTTGTGAGACTGGGCGTTCACGCGCCGAGAGCACGGTGGGTGTGTTTGTGCGTGGATGGCGGTGTGCTGCGTGCACACATGGCAGACGTTATTTCTATTTAAACACCACCAGTGGTTGAAACACCTGTGCTGGCTGGAAGCCTGGAGACCTATAATGGATTTTACTGCGAGTCTGTTCGCAATGTGGAATTCACACCAGATGTGGCCCCAATTATTACATCAACAGAAGTCCGCCTGTCTGTTCTACTTTCTCTGCGGAAAACAACTTGGATTGAGAGGGCTTCGGTTTCTCGCTTGCTTTGCATGGGGTCTTTTGCTGATCCGTCTTGTGTTTACCTGAATTTAAAAAATGGCACATTGGAGGGCAGTCATTTCACAATGTGTGTGTTTAGAAATAAATACGCGGCTGCAGGGTGGCTCAGAGCATGTGCAGGGGGTACTGTCCTCGAAGCAGTGGTCCTGGGTTCAATTCCTGGTCTTGGTGTGTTTTGCTGCGTGTCTTTCCCATATTCACTGTGTAATAAAGGCCATCAGGCAAAATTGGCATTCCAAAAGACCACGCAACTGTTGAAAATGTTCCCATTTTTTTGCATTCCATCTGTCAGTTTCAACACTATTTATTAGGATTTGATGTAATTGACCAACAGAGTAGTCCTTAACAGTAAAGTGGATTTATGGAGGTTTACTAATTTTTTCAATACTAAGAAAATCTGAAACGTCCAAAGTGCTTTCATATCCAGGCTGCTTCACTGTGTTCAAATTCAAAACTAAGTTAGATTTCTACATTACTTAGAAAAATATCACACTTCAAAACTCTTTGATCCATTATACGACCTTATAGTATCATCTGTCCTCATTTAGATGCATTTTTGACTGCAAACACCAGAGTAGGGCTTGTCACATATATGCATCCTGACAGTCATTTTTATGCAAAGCAGGCTTTAGAAAACAAGAGTCAAATGTTATTTGGAGCTGTGACCTTAAGAACTTTGTTCAAATACAGCTATTAAATGTGATCCCACCCAGCATTTATGTTGGTCAAGACAGGGATCAATAGTCTGACTGGCCGGACCCATGTATTGTTTAGCTTCAGATTAGAGAATCCTCAAAGGTCAGTGAAAGCGGCTGTCTGTTAGCAAAGAGCATCGCTGCTGCAACGTGACTTTTATTTCATGGTAGTTCCTCAACAAGCTGTATAATGTGAGGCAGGGTGACTGCAAGTCGACAAGCAAGTTGTTCTGGACGAGTTTCTGAAATAGTTTCTCCGCTCTCATGCAAATAGCTGCTTACTTTCAAGTGATTGGAGGAAACCCCGGGTATTTACCCTCTTGGGAGGAAATTAGCACCCTGAAAGAAGGTCGCCGGTGCACCTGGCCTTCATTTAAATAATAAGGGTCATGAGAGTCTACACGTTGGGTGTTTGGAGAAGGATATTAGGGCTGAATTTGAAGCATGTGATAAGTGGTGCCAGAAGCCACAATCTTTATGGTGATGGTTCCCACACAAAATGTTGAAAGAGTTCCCAAACAGAAGGGAAATGTTGCATCTAGTTGGAACTATCATCATGATCATCATATTATTAGAGCAGATTAAAAACGTTGCCAAACAATGGCCATGTGGATCATCACTGGAGCATTATACAAGCAAAAAAAACCTTCACAACACAACGATTCTGCAGTGTAGATTAGTTAGAACTCTCTGGCATTATACATTAGTCACATTATTGATAAGAAAAAAAAAATCCAAACAGTATTGACATCCTATTCAGTGTTGATCATTCCTTGGCTTGTTTCATACTGAACTGCTGTTCTCCTACAGGGCCTTTTGTACCAGTCACATTAGTATTGAGTAGGCAGACATTTTTATTTATTATCAATAACTATTTAGTCAAACAAAATCTGTAATCTCACAATAAAAGAAACAATTTTATTTTCTTTTTTTTTTTTTACATTTTCTGTCCAGCAGTGTAGCTCAAATGCAGTGGACACAGACGCAAAAACAAAACAGAAAATGAGAGAGGTTGGGTCAAAAGTTACAGGGAGAGAGGAAGAATACATAAAAGATAATATGAATCTGCTTCCATACCTGCAGAAAGAGAGAAAACCGGGGAATGACAGTGGCAAGCAACATACGCAAACGTGGGAAAGCATACGTCATCTAAAACTTTTCATCTCCATTTTTTGTGATTTTTGATTAGTTCAGAAACCAAAATTAATTGGTCACTCATCATATTTATTGATCATTCATCACATCTGTGTAGATTTTCATTGATACATTTACAGTGACGAGTATCAAAAAGGGCATGTAACTATAATAACACCCTAAATTTATATTTAGAAGCAAAATGTGTCCTCAAATGTTTACCTTTTACAGAAACAGGATTTCTGCCCAGCAACAGTAATAAACCATTGAATGAAATTATACATGAGAGTTGAGAATTTTATTAATATATTGACATAATTTTTGCTGGAAAAATATACCATATCTAAAATACTGTTACATCAAAATATGACCAAATCTCAAAGTTATGGTTTCAATGTGCGTGTGGAGTTACACGTTACAGACAATAAAAGTATGTTATTGTTGACAGTCAGAAGACTGGAAGGAAAAGCCGTCTCTGCTCTTCTTCCACTGATGGAGATGGAGTGCAGAACAGACTAAAGTGATTAGCTTTTATTATTTTCTCCAGACTCTGGGCTTCTGGATGATTTCATTAAAGTGTGTTGCAACTTGTTTCAACACAGAAGAGGTCAAAACAACAGAAAACAGAATAGCTCCAGGGGACCAGAGGCAATTTAATACTATAGAAAATGTGTTTTTCTAAAGAAATTATGAAAGAGACACGTTTATTTCTAACCTGTGTATGCAGTGGATGGATGACTTGGTGTTTACAGCATGGTTAAACGTTGTGAAATTCAAACATACAAGAAGCAGGTAAGATGATTTCTGAACAAAGGTGAAATAATGTCATTTTCTGTTTCATGGTTGTTTTTCTGAACAAAAATATGACAAAATATGTTGTAATACATCCTCGAATGTGCTGCTGTGCACTTCCTGTCTCACACATTATACATTGGTGCTGAATGAAAGACATGTTGGATCTCAGAGACAATGACTTTTCAAGAAATGAAAAAAAGAACCTTACCTTAAATAAAAATTCCTAGCATGTGGCCAAAGTTGTACAATCTTTTTGATAACTTTTAACCTCCAGAGACACATAAAGATGATTACAAGTTTGAAGAACATGTTTAGGGTTAAATGACTAATGTCCCAATTGTCAGGGTTAACACCTATTAAAACACAGATTAAACAAACAGGAAAGACAAGAGAGTTAGATTCTTTTCTTACTCGTGAGGAGAACAGACAGAGATGTGCTTTCAGTTACAAATCTCCTACTGCTCTGAAACCACATTTGCCTGCCCCTCTCTTTTTATTGCTTTAGGAATCCCTATCACATAGTGACTCTACAATTCAAAAGGGAGGGGTTGAACAGTTCATCACACAGTTGCAGAGTCAG